>CABFOP010084383.1:8071-20463 GCA_900683385.1 Anoplogaster cornuta | reverse complement strand
ACAGTATGGGATACTATGTTTCATTTTCCCACGATTTGAGCAATATACCTGCTTGTGCCACTTGTAACACAAACACAAACTGTTGCAGGTAAATAATAAGGTATCTCGGCATTGAAAATGTTTTAGAAAAAGATTTTAAAAGTGTTATAATAAACCAGACGCACTCGTCACCTTCCACAGCATATCAGTCATGTCTGTTTTAGCGAGACTACCAGTTGGAAACCAGCAAACAGTATTAACTTCTGTAATTAAAACAGGCCCAGACTAAATTACTTTGGCCCATCCAAAATTGAAATCCAGGCGCCATGTCTGACATCAACCACACAAAAGTGTTGCACAAAAACTTTATTATAAGCGCTAGCATTTGCTGGGAAAGCGAAGACGTATAGAGTGACGTAATGACATGGCTCTCCAGCCTGTCTGGCCCGTGGAAAAGCAAACCGGTTCTTAGAAGGTTCACAAATTGAACCAACTGCGAACCGGCACTAGCACCAGCCCAGAACCAGCACCAGGTTCGGGTTGGTCGAAAGGGGGTATGTGTATCAGTTGACTCGACCTCACCATTTTGTTTGAAGTCAAGCCTTACCTGTTTTTTAGCCAGAGCCACAGAGTGAAATTCACCTGGAGGACTGAATCCACTCTGCCACCTTAGATAAGCTGCTAAAAATAGAGCACAAAAGAGAGGAGAGGCAGAGCAGTGACCTTCAAGACTACAATGCTGCCTCAGACTTGAGCTGGGGGGGTTTCTGGCCAGTGAATGTCCACTACAGTCAGAAAAGCAGTAGTTCAGAAGTTAATTTTGTGTTGTAGCCTTAAAGCTCTGTTGTAGCCTCCAAGCTCTACATCTCCAGAATATATTTATCATTTTCACCACTAAGATACAAAACTGCAATTTTTACCTACAGTCACAGAAGTCGTGATGACGACAGGCTCTCTAAGCCAGCTTCAACACCAGCCAAGCTAACGGAGGAGATTCCTCTGCCCAAGCCCATGGAGTCAGCTGTGGCCAGAGAGGAGAAGCAGCTCCCACCACTCCCAGGTCAGGGCTGCAGCCATTAAACAAGATGTGTACGCGTGTGTGTGTGTGTGTGTGTGTGATACCTGTACCTAGATTTCCTTTCAGATGCCCTGGAGAGAAATCCAACAGGAGAAGGAGATGTTTTTGTAATGGTGAAATTAAACCTTGTCATTTTTAACCTTTTTAAAAGTACCAAAAAGCCTGCTGAGCTTGGCTGCATTTGCCTGGAGCCAAGTGAAAATAAACAGTATGAGTTGATTGACTCTGACGTTCCTCCCCAGCCTGCAGCACCCTGCTGCCTGTCTGTTTGACCTCTGTGCTCAGGACACTGTGTGTGCGTGCGCGTGCGTGTGTGTGTGTGTGTGTGTGTGTTGGAGAATACTTTGCCTGGATATTTTTGAGCTGTTTTACCTATTATTACTTTGTGTCACTTTCTTTAAATCTATACACTGGCAGTTTTACATGTTCATATGGGCATATGTGTGTTTGTTCAGAGCCCAAGCCGGTGTATGCCCAGCCTGGACAGCCGGATGTAGACCTGCCAGTCAGTCCCTCTGATGCCCCCGTCCCCAGCGCGGCCCATGATGACAGCATTCTACGGTAAATCCTTCTCCATAGACTAATACCATGTACTGTTAGCTTTCTACCAATCTTCTTATCATCTAAAAAGAAAAAACCTAATGTGTGACCTATGCAACTGCCTATTTTGATCAGCTCTCAGGGGACTTGATCAATTAAGAAGGCAACTGTGAGGGGGAAATTTAACCTGCATTTCACATAGTGACCGCACATTTCCAAACAGCAGTTGACAGTTTTTGAAATGCTCCCTTGTACATCCTGCATTCAGTCACCGATGCAATGCATGGGCAATTGCACGCCACAAGCCTCAGAATTGTTGCTGTTGGATGTATTTCATAGCTCATATCAGTTTGCTGGCAAGCTGAAATAAGCAATGATGAATATGACAGGGTGTGCTAATATCAAACCTGGCTGTTACTGGCTAACATCCAAGAGACCTTTACTATTCATAAAATGAAAAAAAATGTATATCAGAAAAAAAAACATGTACCTGTAATGTTCTCTGTAATGTTCTCTTCAATGTACCGATCAGTAATCCACCTAACTGTCCTCAGGCCAAGCATGAAGCTGGTGAAGTTCAAGAAGGGGGAGAGCGTGGGTCTCCGGCTGGCTGGCGGGAATGACGTTGGCATCTTTGTGGCTGGAGTGCTGGAGGATAGCCCAGCTGCTAAGGAGGGCCTGGAGGAGGGCGACCAAATTCTCAGGGTGAGATTTTGTTCATTCCAATTTGTTGTGGATGGTGTCTAATAGGTGTGGGGGTTAAAATCGATTCTTAGATGCATCGCGATTATTTCTCGATGCAGAAAACTCAATAATCGGAAATTTAAAACTCAATCCTCGACATTATGATTGCCTGTAACAATTTTGTAAGACCGGGCTCTACGTTCCTTACGGCTGAACGGATGGTGAAACGTAACAGACGTAAAACATGTGCATTGTGTTTACGTTCTAAGCTCTTTGTTGAGTTTTGGTGAGGATGGCTGAGTGTGAGCAACCGAAGATGGATACAATCCGACTGGCGCCCCCTGGCTAGTGAATGGAAGCATTTTGACTTCTATGAAGTTGAAGGGAAAAGGGACCTGGACAAGAGCCATACTGTATGCAAGTTGTGTCTAACTCCACCGTAGCCTACTCCGTCGCTACTGTGTTGCGGCTGTAAAACGGTGGATACATTTTTTTTGAGTGTCACAACCCCTGCGATATGACTCGTTTCACTATCGGAATTTGATCAATTCGGTCCGATAACATTTGGAAAGTCTAGAAGAGCCGCACAATTGAATTATTATCCCCATTCAAGTTAGCATTGGGCTGAACCGGAAGTTAGCCGGCCAGCGGAAGTCTCTGGTGCGCAGGACGTCTTTTCACTTGTTTTCAGTAAGTAAGAATTAGTAAGAATGTAGGATTTGTGCTTTTATTTTCTATGAAAGTTAATAAAAGTAACAATAACAATTTCTGGAGTTATTGACATTAAAACATGACACAAAAAAGGTTAGGGATGCAATAAATACATACATTACCCCCATACATTTGTTACTACTATTGTATTAATAAAATATAATGGAAGTAAATTAATCTGTTTATTTTAATTATGGATCATTATAATTTCGCTATATTTTAAAAGTCGCAAGTAGTCACACAGTAAGAAAAAATAAATCATGTATAGAACTAAAACATTTTGATGCATCGATAATCGTTTTATAATCTCATCGTAGCCCTCTGAATCTGATTCGAATCGTGAGGTGCCTAGAGATTCCCACCCCTAGTCTGGAATAACAGCAGTCTTTTAAGGAGTATGCATCCCCAAGCTTTCCCTTTTATTCATGGTTTTAAACACTGGCTGCTCCAAGATTCCCGTACCTCCGGGCTGGTTTCCTAGCAATGGTCCTGGGGGAGCACACAAAAAAACTGTCTGTGTTTCCTCTTGCTGTGTTTGTCCCATTTCCTCACAGCCATATATCTTCCTGTTTGTACCTCCTCCTTTCTCCAAGTATAATGAGGAATGGCTTGAGTCCTCACAATGTAATAAACCCTGAGGTGTATAGTTGCCAAGGCAATGCTGAGAACAGGATGAGCTATGTAAACGTTTATCTGCATTGAGATTCACGCTTTTTGTCATACACTTAATGTGCAATAAAGCCTACTTATTTTGAGATAATTTCAAAGCTTATAGTCTTATATTTTGTTTTTTGTTCTGATAAACATAGCATTGCCAAGCCTACAAACCACAATCACAATAGCAGCTATCTGTCTGTTCAATTCCAGGTAAATAATGTAGATTTTGCAAACATAATCCGAGAGGAGGCAGTGCTGTTTCTCCTGGACCTTCCTAAAGGTGAAGAGGTCACTATTCTGGCCCAGAAGAAGAAAGATGGTAAGTGAACCAAAAGAGGAGACTAGATGAGAGATTAATTTCCATTGGTCTCGTGTACACTGGATCAGACTCTGTGCTCTGCCCTGTTCAGTGTATCGGCGGATCGTTGAGTCAGATGTGGGTGACTCCTTCTACATCCGGACACACTTTGAGTATGAGAAGGAATCTCCATATGGGCTGAGCTTTAACAAGGGTGAGGTTTTTCGCGTGGTGGACACCCTCTACAATGGAAAGCTGGGGTCCTGGCTGGCTATCCGCATTGGCAAGAACCACCAGGAAGTGGAGAGGGGCATCATTCCCAACAAAAACAGGTGACGGACACCCTCGTGGTCATGCTACCTCAGACCATTGTGTTTTGTGTATATGCCGTGGCTTGAGTTGCGCCTTGGTTATCTCAAATGATGGCACACTGGATAAAAGTATGAAAACAACTGACTGTCACACACATTCCCTCTTTGCACCAGATTTGTTATGATTATCACAGCCTTGTAACAGCCTCAGGTCTTGGCAGTGTTGAGGTTAGCAGTGCCAAGTCTATTGTAGACACCCATTAGATTGTGTTGTCTCTCGCCTTGTCCTTTGTCAACAGAGCGGAGCAGCTCTCCAGCGTGCAGTACACCCTCCCCAAGACAGCAGGGGGCGACAGGGCCGACTTCTGGAGGTTCCGTGGCCTGCGCAGCTCTAAGAGGAACCTGAGGAAGAGCAGAGAGGACCTCTCTGCCCAGCCAGTCCAGACCAAGTTCCCAGCATATGAGAGGGTGGTACTAAGAGAGGGTGAGAAATCCTACCATGTCTTCTAACCAAACTAATACTGCATTATGGATCTGTCGATGTGTTAATATGCTCTATGTTGTTTTGTTTGGTTCAGCTGGTTTCCTAAGGCCTGTTGTGATATTCGGGCCCATTGCTGATGTAGCTCGAGAAAAACTCTCCAGAGAAGAGCCAGATCTGTTTGAGCTTGCAAGTATGTTTGTATACATATCAGTGTGAACAATTTCAACTGCCACCAAACCTGTTGGTACTTAGTTTTTTGTTTTTTTTACCATAAATCCTTTTTACCATGTTTACCAGAAAGTGAACCTAGAGATGCAGGAACAGACCAGCGAAGTTCAGGAATCATTCGTCTTCACACCATCAAGCAGATCATTGACAGAGTGAGTGTACTTGTTTTCATATTTTTATACACATTATTATATTATTTGCATGTTTCTAAGTTGAATTATTCATTATATAATTGATTTCCCTCTTTATCTAATAAAGGACAAACATGCAGTGCTGGACATCACCCCCAATGCTGTGGACAGGCTGAACTATGCTCAATGGTACCCTATCGTGGTGTTCCTCAACCCCGACAACAAGCAGGGTGTGAAGAACATGAGGACCCGACTGTGTCCAGAGTCCAGGAAGAGTGCCAGGAAGCTCTATGAGCGAGCCATCAAACTGAGGAAGAATAATCTCCACCTGTTCACCAGTGAGTGGGCGCAGAATGTAAAAATAAAAAAATTAAGATTCTTGTACATTTATTGTACACATCTTGATCAATTAAGTGATTGTGATTCTGAAATTTGTTCCTAGCAACCATCAATATGAATAACATGAATGACGGCTGGTACGGTGCTCTTAAAGAGACCATTCAGCAACAGCAGAACCAGTTGGTCTGGGTGTCAGAGGGCAAGGTGAGAGGCTGTGCCCAGATAGATTTTGTAAATCCCATAGCATTAAACAGTATTGTGTACATCTTGTTAGTCTGAGTGAGAAGTGAGGTGACGATATCACTGCTCTTTTTCTCAGGCGGATGGAGTTCCAGAGGATGACCTGGATATCCATGACGACCGTCTGTCCTACCTGTCAGCACCAGGTAGTGAGTACTCCATGTACAGCACAGACAGCCGCCACACCTCTGACTATGAGGACACGGACACAGAGGGCGGAGCCTATACCGATCAGGAGCTGGACGAGACACTGAACGATGAGGTGGGTCTGCCAACGGGGCCCGCCATCACCCGCTCTTCTGAGCCTGTGCGAGAGGACCCACCTGTCATTCAGGATGCCCCCGGTTACCCTGGATACCAGCACCCTGTGCAGCCTGACCCAGTCAATCGTATTGACCCTGCCGGGTTCAAGATGGCCGCCCCACAGCAGGTAAAGTCCAGATCCAGCAGTCGGCAGGCCGATAGAGGCTGTGCCCACCAGTGTTGAATACATGGCTGAAACTATATAACAGCAGAAAAGAAAAATAGCTCCTCCGCATTCAATGTCATGCCCTTGCTTTTGTTGAGATTAAGGGTCCTTTTCTAAGTGATAAACATGTTTTAGAAGCTACTGGTATGTTATCTATTCTAACCACATTTTTTGCAAATGCGTTCTCTGGCTGGTGTAAAAATGATTCAGTGTACGGAAGAAAGTCATGGTGATGGGGTGAGCTGTAGTTTGTTTGCCCTTGGCAGCCTGTGTTATAAATGTCTCTTAACAATACTTCACAGCAAGACGAGGCTGTTCTGGCCATGCCCTCACTGCCCTCGACGGTGGTAGCGCCTGCTGCTGTTGAGCAGCCTGTACTGCTAGAGGGTATGCACCTAGAGGAGCCGCCTGCTGCAGCCTCTGCTCCTCAGGCTGACTCACTTAGCAGCCCCAGCCCTGCCCCTGAGCTAATTCAGCCCCCACCACCACATGAACCCCACCCGTCTGGGCTGCCTGGTCCAGAACCAAAGGTACCCACTGCTGTTTCACCAGCCACTCGGACCGGGCCTGGGCCCCAGCCTGCTGTTTTAACTGCCTGTCTTCTCGCACATGCTTTCCACTTGCTCTCTGCATGACCTGCCCACGCTGTGTGACTCACTGAGCCCACTGTGTGCCTCTGGCCCCCAGAGAATGTGCGACAGTCTGGTCCACATGTGGGCTGGGAGACCAGAGGGACTGGTGCATCTGAGTCTTTGACCAGAATGAAGACCATCCACAACCAGTCCTAACTGCCTCTTACTTCCTTTGCATGGCTCAAAATGTTTTTTGGGTTTCTTTCAGCTTCAACTCTCCTCGGTAGATGAACGGTAGTAGCACTTGCAGTGGCATCGTAGTGGTAGACGTACCATCTGTTGTACTGCCAGTAGTTGACATTGTTGCATTAGATGCAAACTGAATGTTGGTTGCATGATGAAAGCTATCCTGCAGACAGTATTCTTGGTAATGGTTTCCATCGAGCAATTCTCCCTATGGAAAAAACAAACTTGCATAAGCACTGCATTACTGTATGTCTTCTGTATAGTAGTATTGTCCTTTTATAGATGTCAACAAATCAACCTTCTTCCATAGGAAGTACTGTAACTAGATTTGCTGTCTACAGGCTACACATCATACGTTTGAAAAGAGGCCTTTCAGAAATGTACAAATTGCTTGGTAGTATGCTAATCAGAAAACACAATAATGCACAAAGTTTTGCTAGTGAGCTTATAGATTCTTCTCACCATTCTTGAAAGGCATCTTGTCAAACAGGCATTCAGAACTGTTTTTGAATAATGAACAAGGGTCTGCTTGTAATTGCACATTGACTTGATGTTTGTTGAAGTCATTGGTAGTGGAATTTTAAATGTAATGATTTGGTTATGTAATGTTTTGTATGCTCCGTTTCCCAAGGTTTTAGTTTATTTCCCAGTATTGACTGTCTTTCAAATTTATTCTCTTTGCTTGTTGGGAAAGAACGTTTTCCTGACTCCTTTCTGTCCTTCAACATGGTGGTTCTTATAAGCTCACAATGGTGTTTTGACAAAGAGTTGATTGATGTAATCATTTTCACTTCTTTCCTCACAGATGTACAAGAAAGATCTGTACAGTATGGAGGAACCTGTGCGAGTGAACCATGGCCTGAAGCCGTCAATGAGCTACAGTCACCAGCCGCCGTACCAGGACAAACAGCCATACCGCGAATATGACCACCCGCCTTACGGATATGATGGAGGCGGCTACATAGAACCAAAGCCTCACAACTTTGACTCTCACCTGCACTACGACAACCGTGTGCCTCATTACAACGAACAGTGGGCCCCATATGACCAGCAGACCTCGTCCCAGCAGCCCGCAGGCTATCAGCAGGGCCACCAGCAACCCATGGGCTACAACCTCCACTCCCCCTATGAGGAGGGGCCTGGGAGGGACTACAGCCCCCCTCAGCCACGCTATGATGAGGCTCCCCCAGTAGGCTATGACAGCAGGCCACGCCACAGTAAACCCGTGCCAATGCGTTACGATGAGCCCCCACCCCCGCCACCAGCAGGCTATGATGCCCGCTCTCCTTATGAGGCAGAACCTCATGGCTTCCCTATAAATTCGCCCCGATCACCGGACCCCCCAAAGCAGTATTATGGTGATTCTGCTCCGAGGCCCACCTACAATCCTGGGCCTCCCAGCCGGGCCTACAAGTCAGGGATGCATGAGCCTGTGATGAACTCTGAACCCACCATGCCCCCTCCTAAACCAGAGACCCTGCCTTCCCCAGGTGAGCCAGGTGTCACTGCAGGCACCAAGGCACTCCCCCCTCCGCCTCGGGAAGACTTAGATGAGGACCCAGCTATGAAACCGCAGTCAGTGCTCAACAGAGTCAAGATGTTTGAGAATAAGCGTTCTGTTTCTATGGACAGGGCTAAAGATGGAGGGGAATCGATGGCACTTCGGGTAAGTTCCTCACAAATGTATACACCCATGTAGAATGCAAGGTCACCTCAATGGGTCAGATGCAGAAGCATTTCTTGCCACTGTTTGATGTAATTAAGTCCGTTTATGTCTGTTTCACAACACATCATTGGGCTTACTAGGGAATTAGCATGTTAGTAAGATTGTAGCAATGAAAATACTATGAAAAACTATTTTCAGAAGTGTAACTTGTGTTTTGCAAGAGCGAAAAACAATTTGAGCAAGAAAATCTGATTTGTATTCACGAAACAAAAAAGATTTGCAAGCAAAGGGGAGGCGGGGGCTAGAACAGAGAGCTATCTGATTGGTACACGGAGACTGATCACTATGCTCACTAGTCTTGATACTCGCTAGTCTTGACCGCCGCTTTCCGGCATAGTTTCCCTCAGCTTCGGGGCTGGCGGGCCGGTGGTCCTCTTCTGTGCCATGCAGAGCTGCTTTGCGGCTGTCAGCAGGCTGGCCACCGCTCGCTGGGAGCTGACTTGGCCCACTCTTCTGCAAAATTTACGTTTGCAAGTGTAAAAGCGTAACTGAAAAGAGTTTTGTGAATACAAATCAGATTTTCTTGCTCAAGTTTTTTGCAAATCATGAGTTACACTTCTGA
Organism: Anoplogaster cornuta; assembly: GCA_900683385.1. NCBI lineage: Eukaryota > Metazoa > Chordata > Actinopteri > Trachichthyiformes > Anoplogasteridae > Anoplogaster > Anoplogaster cornuta. The sequence goes on along the minus strand of CABFOP010084383.1, from coordinate 11,208 downwards.
AAATAGTTTTGGCAGGGAAATACCTTCATAGAATAGCATGAAAAGGAATCAATAAATGAAGGAAATAAATAAATGTCAAACCAGCTTCGACCAGCTTTGAAGACTGTATACAATGTCCCATTGTTCCAGAAAATGCACACTGACATAGTATTTATATTGCCACCAATGCATCAAGTACAACATGATATGCATCTTGCCCATTCATATGAACTGCAGTCTGAGTCAGTAGTAGTAAGTGCTAATGATGCCCTCTCGTCATTGCTCTCCAGCCTGCAGATGTCCCTAAACCTGTGATTGCACCTGGCCCAGTCCTCAAAGCCAACTCTCTCAGCAACCTGGAGCAGGAAAAGTCCACCTATAGGTATGCAGCCATCATTACAGCACACCAGACTGCAGAATTGATGACGGACAATTCTAACTTGTTTCCTTGCAGAGGAATCTCAAAATCCATTCATTATTTTTTTAAGCTCCACCTAGTGGACAACAGCCACATTGAAACCATGCAGCAACCTAGACTATGGTATCGTTTGATAAGACACTAAGAGGCAAGCAGTTTGTTTCTGTTACTGTGTCTCTGTCTCTGCTGTTGAATCTCTGCAGCTCTTTCACTCTTCCCTTTGGCTTTCACTACAGGGCTCCTGAGCCGCAGAAGCCCCAGTCTAAACCCCTAGATGATGTGGTGCATTCCAACCACTATGACCCAGATGAAGACGAGGAGTATTACAGGAAGCAGTTGTCCTACTTTGACCGCCGTAGCTTTGATAGCAAGGCCATGGGCCAGCCCACTACTGGCACCAACCGCTTCCATGATCTGCCCAAACCAGCTCAATTGTCTTACCCTTACAACAGGTACAGCACCACACCTCATACCAGTGGGAGTGTTGGCTGGCATAAAGCTACACTACTCTACTAGTTTAAGATTCTAGTCACAAAAACACATTTGCCTTTGGTGCACATGTATTGTTTCTGTCTCTACTGCAGGGTTGAGTCTGTGGAGAAGGTGAGTCCTGTGGAGAAAAGGTCTGAACCCCTGCCTCATATCAGCCCCTCCTCTCAGTATGGGCCACCGACCTCTGCCATCCCACCCAACACACTACCCAAACTCAGCCCCAATGAGGGTAAGCACACATCTAAATATGTTTGTCTGTCTCTTATTTTTAACCTAGTACTTATCTATTGTACATGAATATTCTAAAGACAAAGTGTAAATGTTAAATGTCGGAAGTGCTGCCAAAACATAATTTGACCAAGGCTGTATTTAAGTGCTTGTATCCTCTATATGTTTCCAGTGAATTCCATACCTGAGCCTTTGAGCTCACCCAATCCTAAACCTGAGCTGGCAGCTCTGAGGCCTGCCAGCAGGGACGACTCCACACAAATGGGCTACCTGCCCCCAAGGGGCCTCCCTGATAAGCCCCCAGTCAATGGCACCGACGCTCCCCCCAAAACCCTTGGCGCTCCCACACCCACCAGCTATAATCGCTACGTCCCCAAGCCTTACACCAGCTCAGCCCGGCCTTTTGAGCGCAAGTTTGAGAGCCCCAAGTTTAACCACAACCTGCTGCCCAATGACACACAGGTCAAGACGGACCTCATCAGCAAGCCCAGTGTGGTGAGCAACAACAGCAGTGGAAAGCCTCAGCTCTCGCCACAGCCCCTGGATCACGACAGCGGCCTGGACACCTTCACACGTACTATGGACAATAGGCCCAAGTACCAGCACAATAACGTCAATGCCATCCCCAAGGCCATCCCTATAAGGTAAGACATAGATGCTCTTGTGTCCTCTACTGTGCATTATTCTCTGCCTACATTGTTTTGACTGATGATACTGACTTTTTGCCTCTGTCTCTCAGCCCAAGTGCACTGGAGGATGACGATGAGGATGAAGGGCACACTGTAGTGGCCACGGCCCGGGGGATCTTCAACTGTAATGGAGGGGTCCTGAGCTCTATCGAGACAGGCGTCAGCATCATCATCCCCCAGGGTGCCATCCCTGAGAGAGTGGAGCAGGAGATTTACTTCAAGGTGTGTCGGGACAACAGCATCCTGCCCCCCCTCGATAAGGAGAAAGGTCAGTCCCTCGCTGCTGTTCAAGTTTGACAACAATGGCAAAAGTCAGATTTAGAACATACCTTTGTATCCTAAATATGCATCAAGGAAAAAACAATCACACTAAGCAAAAAAATGCAAACTGCAAAGCTCATTCAAAAAAGCACTGATGTAGATAATATCAAATGGATAATAACAAGGAAATGTTTGTACACACTTTTTTGAAAAAGCAATACAAGATATAACTGCAGCTACTACATGCATTTTTTTTATGAATGGCTACATCAGGATAATGTGATTCAGCAGAGCCTTCATCAGAGAATCGTAGGCATGATACCGTCCCTAGATGTTATACTGTACATGCTACAGATGTCCATACTTCAAACATGGGTGTTGCTGTACAGTGAAAAACAAATATAAAGAACATTATAGCTTTTAATCAATTATGAGGAGTATCAATAAGGATGTAAGGATCTAAGTAAACGTAACACACATCTGGGTACCCAGGTAAATGGCTAAATAGTTTAAATACAGCCAAGACAGTGTTTCATCTTTGTTGAATAAAACAGTTAACTAAAGATTTAAGTTCAGAGTCAAGTCGTGATTTACTTGAGTATATTTATTTGCAATAGCTGAGTACTCAGGAGAGATCCATACACAGTATAGCAGGGGTCTCAAACCATGTGCCATGGAGGGCCGAGAGTATGCAGGTTTTCATTCCAATCGAACACTACACCAAGTGATGTCACTGATTAGTTCCTCCTCTCTGGTTGAAGGTGTGGTAATCAGTGAAATCACCTGCTGTATTCTTGGGTTGGAACGAAAACCTGCATACTCTCGGCCCTCCATGGCACATGGTTTGAGACCCCTGCAGTATAGGGTATACAGATACATTACGTTTTTCTACCACAATCATGTTGCCATCTGTTGTCACATAAGAGAAGCAACATCTCTAATGGCAGACACATTTAGAGAAGTGGTTTGTAAAAAAAAAAAAAAAAAAAAAAAAAAAAAAAAAAGGGAACCATTGGGGAGTCCTTTTTGTTTGTTAAATTTCTCAACACTCAGATATAAGTATGGTTTTT
>CABFOP010084369.1:0-10257 GCA_900683385.1 Anoplogaster cornuta | reverse complement strand
GGGTGGGGGTGTGGTGTTGGTGTTTGTGTTTGGTTGTCTTCAGCCCCCATCTTCTGGGGTTCACGCGGCGGTTTCCCAAGTTGAACGCTTTGCGGAGCTGGTTTTTCGCTGCATTTTTTTTTTTTTGTGTTCAGCCACTCTTTCTCCTTTAGTGTCAAGGATTAGGCTGACATCTCCTGACTCTCTGCCTTTCAAATGAGGAGGACTCCTGCTGAAAAGCTGAGAGGGTGCTCACCATGTAAAGCCGATACTCACACTGCTGACACCACTCATCCTTGCCCTCCACCTATCTCAGCTCCTGTAAAAAAAAAAAAATCCATGAGAAGTCCCAGATGATCTGGCGGATGTGAGAAGAAGAATGTGCGGTTTTAAAGGACTTTGGCTGTGGAGCTGCTGTGTGAAATAGTAATGTCTAACTCAGTCAGGGAGCCCGGCGAGCGAACGAGTGATACTGTCAGTTTGATGGTTCAGGTAACCTCTTCTCCTCCAGTGTCCATTTCACTTGGATTTAGAAGGGATTGATGCTGTCAAGCTGTCAATCTAGTGGCATGTGCACGGATTGTTGTTTTGAGAGACCCCAGCTGCAGTTTAATCGTCTCTTTTCACATCATTTGTCTGTAAATGGGAATCATATCCTATTGACCCCTTGCCGAGCTTCTTTTTCATACCGGTGTTTCTATTTTTGAGAAATTGGGAGCAGCTTCCTGTTCTGCAAAAAAACCCAAAAAGCTGATTTACATTTGAATGTCTTTAACATAGGCTTCCAAAAAACCTGAGCCCCTCTTAAATAAAGTATCCACAACTGCACAGTCTGTCATTAAACTCTATACAATCTCAATCTTTCCATGCATATCCAAACAGGCCGCAAAGTGCTTATTGCCTGTCTCTGAGAGATTGTTGATTTGAATCTATTTCTGTTCGACCATGTCCCCCTGGCTCGCAGGCATTGTTATCCAACATGAGACGACAGCGCCACTGCCATGTCCTCTACATCCCGTATGCAGATTGATACTCAGGGCATTTATCAGCTGCACTGAGCCTCACGTCAAGTCAGGTGGAAACTTGTGACAGGCAGCAGATAGGGTGAAGTAGCATTTAAGAGGCAGTGTTAAAATTAACCGGCGTAATGAGGAAATAAGTGACTTATTGGCGCTGCAGTCATTTACTTCATTAAGGCTGATATTTATGAGCATCCATCACCAGGGGAGCAGCCACCAGTACGGATCCAGGTTTATGGAGCGTGGATTGTCACCTTGTTCCAATTATCCGCTACCTGTGACTGTGCTGGATGTTTAGGCATTAAGAAAAAGGAAATGGTGCATCATTAGCTGTTGTGCGATGGAACTCAGGCTACAGGAGCTAGACTCGGCATCTTAGTGCCAATTAGCTGATTACAGTGAGGACTCATTGGCGAGGAAGGTGCATGGCTGGGGAGGATTACATGCCTTAAGCATTAAATTGTTAGCACTTTAAATTATGTTGAAGCAGTGTTTCTCGCTGGTTGAACAATTCCGTTTTTATTAGCATACCTCCATATGAATTCATGAACGCGGTAATAGCCGTTTCCTTGATCCGCAGTCTTTTCGCATTCATTATCGGTAATTGTTCATTCTTAAAAGATTTTAGACACAGAAACATATAATAACATTCTCTGTGTTTTCCAACTGTTATTCTCCAAGGCCCCTTTTGAAGGTCTTAAGGATAAACAATATATATATGTAAAAAATGTGCATATGAATCTAGCTAACTTTTACAAGTTAAAAGATAATGGCACTGAAAGTCCCCAAAGCTTCAGACTTCTCTTTGACCATTTTAAAGCCTCAGTTGTTATAGTTGAGTCATACATACTGTACAGTGCAGTATATTTGTATACAGGATATTCTGTGCATATCCATACTAGTATACGAGTATAATTAAAGTTCTCCACCCTGGTTGACAGGATAGCTTGAAATTAGTTTTGATGTATTGTAGAAATTGTTTTATATCTTGTTATTTGTCCAAATCCGTTTCCTTTCTTTTGAGGAAAATTTCAAGGACACTACTGAATGAATTTGTATACCTAGCCATTCATGTCTAATCGTAAATGCTTCCTGTTTGTGAAATGATCAGATCCTCCTGTCTTCTCGGTTGTTAAGGGATGATGCATGCATCGCCTCTCGTCTACGTTTTGCCTCATTTTCTAATTAGTGTGCACACAGCAGAATAGACTATGTTCTTTTGGAAGATAACACCTCCAAAGTTTGGCATGGTCGAGGCACAGTGTGCAGACAGGGACCAGATACATTCCTTTGAAAATAGCTCTCCGAGAGATTGGTGTAGACGGGGGCACAGGTTGCGCCAGGCCACACCAGGTGTTTACATTCTTTTGAAAGTCCATCCGTTTGCCTCAAGATAAAAACAGTAATTATTTGCACAGTGCCATGAAACACTGTTCCAATAAAAAAAAGAGGATGAGAAAAAGTAGCTCCATCATTTGATGCTGAGAATGTATAATTTATACCTGCAAAGAGCCGAGATGAGGAAGATCTCACTCTTTGAAGAAAGCTTGTGATACCCCATGTAATGGTGATATATGTGAACAAAAGGAAGAATGCGCTTCCCTCTGTTTGCAAAACCCAGACTCAGATTGCAGTGTAGTCTGTGGCTTTTGTGCATCTTCATAATGATATCTTCACAATGTATTCTTTTGTCGCTGTTTTGAAAATGTCGTGGATGACGTGAATAGACAAACGGCTGAAAAGGCATTAAAGAGGGTGGGTGAAGGCGGTGGCTAGAATGAAATTAAAAATCTGACAGGAGTCAATTTAACATCAGATATGTGCATTGGCCCAACCACCTCTACAAAGATAGGAATAATGAATTCATTTCATAGATTGCCCCTAGCCCCCTCGAACCAATTGCACCCGCCACCCTATACCAGCAAGGAAATAATTTCATCTCCATCTGTTGGGAGACCATTTTCAACCTGTCATGCAGTGATCATGGCAAAATTGCTCGGTGTGAGCATTCTTTCACATTTTTCTCATCTCAAAGTCATCTGTATGTTTATTCCTTCCCCTTGTTGCCCATTTTCTGCATGCAGTAATTATAACAAAAGACAAATCTGATGCACAGATGTCAGGCCTTTCTACCTCTAGACATTGGCATAAACATATGCCTTCTGGTGGGTGATTTTATCGAAAGTATCATGGGTGCATACATTTTTACCATGGGTGGCCTCAAACCTGGCAGTGACAAACAATGAGGTGTGTTGGCTCGGCAGCTGAAGGGCCAGGGACATGAAATGATGGTTTGAACAGCTAAAGGAAGCGTGTGCTAGCCATGATATGATAGAGACATTCTACCTGTCGTGGCGTCAGCATATTATTCTTGATTATTTACCATATCCTCTGCCTGTTTGTTTTATGCGCAGGCCTCTCTTTACACGTGCATCCATTTATTTACCCCTTTAACAAGGACAACATTGATTGAGAGAGGTGGCGAGAGGGACGATTCGATTTCAGGGGACAGAATTGGATTTGATGGTGGGACATAATAGCTTTCATGGGTTTTTACGGCGCCGAATGGCTTAGGACTGAGGTGTAATTCTCAGAAGGATCCCAGAGATGGCAGGAACAGAAACATCCTGTTCCTCCTTGTCCCAACCCTCCCAGAAGAGGAGGCCTGGAGCTATCTTAAAAACTAAAATCCCATATAGAAACTCATCCTTTCAGAATCCTATCAGTGTTTCCAAAACTGTGTTTAGATCGATACCGCTGCCACAATGAACAATAGTTGTGAAGCTGGCCAGGTGCTCATCAAACTGAATTGAAGGGATAACCTGCTGTGAATTGTGTGCTCTTGTTATGGCGGTTTGCACGTTGGCGGCGGCACAAAGACTTGTTTGTGTGCACCCAGAAAATCTGGGCTTTGTTGGCCAAGATAAGATGTATTCAGACTCCACAGCCACAATTTGGGTAATCAGTCCCTTCCTAATTCCTCTCCACTTGGTCTGCTCTGATTTCATTCATCCACAAATTACTCTGAGGAGCAGTTTTGACTAGAATGGGGGAAATAATTGCTTAAATTGTTCTCTGTGTATACATACATCCCCTTTTGACAATATGCTAGGTTATGATGAATGGGGAATTCAAAACATTGTCCATTTGCTGTTATACTGTTTGTTGAAAAATGCTCTTGAAAGTGTGTCTGCAACGTCCCAATATGTCATCGCAATATTGTTCCCCAAAAATAGAGGTGTGGCATAATGAACTAACTGAGTTGTTGGGTTTTGCAGGAGCTACGGGGGATGCCCAGCCCGATTCCCCGCCATCGGTGCCGGGCACCCTGCCGCACTTCATCCAGGAGCCAGAAGACGCCTATATTGTCAAGAGCAACCCCATTAAGTTGCGCTGTCGAGCCGCACCGGCCTTGCAGATCTTCTTCAAGTGCAATGGGGAATGGGTGCACCAGAACGAGCACTCGTCCAAGGAGTATAAAGATCTGAACACCGGTAAGATACAGCTTTGTGATTTTCTTCCAGCCAGTGGTGACATCTAATGAAAAGCCATCACATCACAAAACATGAAGATGTCTTTTCAAGAGGTCCACTTTGAAAGAAAAGCATTACTTTGTGTTAGTCATGCAAAAATTGCAGCCATCAATCATTTTCTCAGCCAAGAACTTAAGTTATTAAATATGCTTACGGTACTGTAATTAGTGTTAATGTTGTGCAGCCAGTCAATCATTTGTAAGATGGAAAAGCCACTTTAAAAAAAAAAGGTGGCTCTCATTTTGAAATGAGACAGTTCAATTGGAAACGCTTGTGGTGGCGATGGCAGTGGTGAAAAATATTATTCTTCCAGTGCAAAGAAATTGTTTTCTTGTTTACCTGTGTCTTTCACAAGTTGAGAAATTAGATTTTTATTTGACAGTTAGTAATAGATTGACACGTACAATAAGCCTTAGTGATGACAGAGTGTATCCACAATGTGTTTTCAAATGCATGTGTAGCGTATTGACTTTTGTTGTGTACAGGATACAAGGGTTTTTGTTGTGTGACTGATAATATAGTAGAGATCTTCTATCACATGAATGCATTGATATAGCATTTCACTCTGCTTGTTGATGTTTTTTCTGACCACAACTGAGTGACCTTCATTAGGAGTATCCGTGTGTCCCGAGATGGTTTAAGCCTTAAAGCCAACAAATGCAGAGAAAGCTTCCATAACACTGATAGCAAATTGGGGTCAAATGGTGTGTGCAAATATAGCTGAGTGTTTATTTTAATATCCCTGCAGTGCCAGGTGGATGGGTTCACCACATCAGCAACATTCAGGTAGTTTCAGAGCAGCTGTCAGTCACACAAATGTGTAGAACTGACTTTCAGATGCTAAACTCGGGTTAGACCTGTATATCGGTTTTACACCTGTACACTGATGTATATGGGGCTGATACTGGCCTTTTAGAAATCTGATATCAGCCATGTCATGTGGTCCACTTCTGATATGATGGAGGTTCCTCCCTGACCACAGCTACATACAAACAGTCTATTAAATGCTTTTTAATTATATATTTAATTGTTAAATTCTTCATTCAAAGGGAGTAATGTATCCCAGAGTTTTCCCCCCACCACTGAATAGGTGTGGTGGGTCACCCTGCTTTAAAGCTGCTAACCCTAAAATAATCATTAGTTTCAGTGGAGAGTTTTAGTGTCCCATGATGGTCTAAATGATGTTTCAGAGGCTCCTGATGAGAATAGAAGTCTGGGGGAAAATACTGAATATCAAAAAAAAATATTGGCACCTCAATACAGAAATATTAGTATTGGCCTTCCAAAACCCATTTCAGTCAAAACTTGTTTTGAACGTCATGGCACTAAGGACCACTGACCCATTTGGTACTCCAAGAATATGAAAACTAATGTTAAAAGTACGAGGTCTACATCGAATCCAGTACATGCTTAACTAATGCAAATATCAATTTAATTTCGCGGGTATGATTTGAAGTGTGAGGAAAGCGATAGTGCGCTTACAGTATAAGCTCCATCAGTTTTTGTCAGGTGGAAGCATGTTGACTAGAGGACCTGACTGGGGCCTCCTGAAGGGATTTCCGGCAAACAACAAAGCCAATGTGACACCTCGGCTGGAATTCTCTGTGATTAGAAGCTGCGAGAGAGCAATCTTTCTTGTATTCATGAAGGTCCCTCCACAGGAAAGAGTGTTTAATTGCTTCTGGAAGTTCATTATAATGTGATTGCTGTGCTGTGAAATTGTTGTGAGCTTGATAATGGCGAAATGAAAGTCTTCAATTGTTTGCTCCTCTGTGTGGGGAGGAAAAGTACGAGGGAAAGTTCACTTGTTGGTATTAGCCAGCTCTCTTCATATGCCTCAATGTCCACCAACCAGCAAGAGGCAAGCTAATTAATGGATTTCACAGATAAGGCTGGGAACTAGAATAATTACTTGGCCCGCCTTATAGCTGTAATATGAAACTTTTTTGACATTGAAATGACAATAAATAAATAGGATGTATTATCCATTATCAGTCTGGGTCTGTGTGTGACCCTGTGTGTTCATGCCTAAATCCCTCCATTTACCTGAAATTGGCATGGGGAGATGATCGTATACTGCTTGTTAAAGTGACCGTAGGGTGCAAGACAAATGCTGAAATCACCAAGGGCTTCATTACCATCTTGAACCAAACAAAATGAATGATTTTGATGTGTTAAATTACAACAATGAGAACCAGTACAAACCAATAAGATTGTGATAATTGCAACGCGACATGTGGTGTGACGAGTACGACAACAACATGGCAAGCCACGCTCCAATATCTTCCCCCTATTAGAAAAAGCTCCACTACTGATGCCATGGATACATGCACAGTGATGGTGTTACTGAACCACTGAAGAGACAGCCTGCTAAGCAGATGGAGTGGGTCTCATAGTGGGGTCCAGGGAGCCCCAGTAATATCACTCCAGTTTAATTCACTAGAAATGATACCAAGTAGAGAATGCATGATCACATAGGACACCGTTGTGAACGTGCCTGCATCGTGCCTGCCCTGGGTGCCTCACGTTTTGGACATGGTGCATTTTGGGGCGCTCCCCTGGGTGCTCCAAGTTGAACATATCTCAGCTTTAGCCACGCCGTGTATTACATCACTGCAAAAATAGACTTTGAAACATCTAGGCGTAGCTGCTTAAACTCTCCATGCTCTGCTCTTCCTAGGAGCATGTCATGTCCCACATTGGACTAACTTTCTCTGGTCCATTTTTATGTTCAGCAAAATGTCCCTTTTGTTAGGTGAGGTTAGCTAGCTAACACTAATCAGATGGCTTGTTGTCAGCAATGCTCTTAGCTGTACTTTGCATTTGAGCCGGAGGTGATTGTAGCCTACCTAACACTATGACTAGTCTGGATAGCCGGGTGTCATTGGCCGACTGAAATAGTCGGCCAATGGCAGACTCCCCTGACTCTCCTTCCCTTCCGGTATCGGGTTAGCGGTACCGTGTTACCACCGCCCAAAATGATTGTGATTGGTTTAAAGAAATGCAAACAATCCAGCATTTTTCCCCCCAATACCAGAATGTTAGAGGGTCCAGCCAGACCTTTCTCCAGTTCTGTGGAGATAGGTCTGGCTAGAGAGACTACACTATGACTATTGCAATAATAGCTTTTATTCTCACCACCATTATCTCCTCCATTTACAGTGTAGACAGTAAAAACATCAACAGCAAATCATACCCTCAACCTGAAATGCTCCCATATGGGGGTTTCTGGGCTAAAAATCGTGTCCAATGGGAGTCCACAGCCAAATGGGTTTCTACTTGGGGTCTGTGACATGAGAACCTGCTGTAGTACAATCAGGCTGTACCAGCTACATACTGGCTATAACTAATGCTGATTAATTTCATTTTCCGTCACTTATGCTCAATGTGAAACGTTTTGAAAGTGGGAGTCAATGCATATTTCATATTCATTAAGTGAGATTAGATTCGGCGTGTTCATCAACATTCTCAAGTCAATAAGTGGCTGCTGCCGTCGTGCTTGCTCTTGACTGAGATCCCCGCCCCTCCCCTTCCTTCTCTTAACCGGTTTCAATATCCACACTCTTCATTATCTCCCATTGTGATTCGAGGGATTTGAAAAATGACAAACCATTTTACTTCGACCTCTGTTGTATCTGCAAGAAGAATAGTTTCCTCTCTCCACAATCACTGCGCTTAACTGCCTGTGGCACCGCCAGGGCAGTGAGATCTCCTTGCTATCGGCCGGCCCAAGTGGATTAGCAATTAGAGGAGCCTGAAAATTTCCCCGCCACAGCGCCCTGCTGCATAGGCCCGCCTCATATCAGCAGTAAACTCATGACCATAGATAAGGCCGGTCTTAGCGGGGAGGCTTTGTCCTGGCCCAGTAATAGACAGCAAAATTGTGTATTGGATTAGGTGGGCTAATCAGAGCAGCAGATCAGTGAAGAATTGGAATGTTATTGATTAGGACATGGGCCCTCAATGCCACCAGGAGCACCTGATAGCATCTCTTATTTACCAACTAGCCTGATGAATCACTAGGCGCTGATAAAGCTGACAATGCCCTTGAGTTCTCCAGCAGCAGCGGAAAAGGGGGGAGGGCTCTGTATATCTACACTGTAGAACAACTGAGGACAGTCAATCGAGTGGACACGTGCGTGCTTTGCTATTGGTTGCAGTTTTTTTTTTAAAGATCTCCCCCCCCTCACGTTGGATGCTGTTATCAGTATTGAAAGGAAAAACAAGCTAAACATTTTAATACTGTTAAAACACAGTGTATCTTCTGAAGTTCATTTTGTTTGGTGGTGTGTTTCCTATTTCCATGGATAACTGGCTGGATAACGGATGGACACACAGAAACTCACAGTGTAGGCGTGATGAGATAAATGAGACACAGCTTTTAAACATTGGACAAGGAATCACATTATTGTGGAAGTCTTCCCAGTCAAGAACAAAAAAAAACTGATGAAGTATTACATTTAAAATCCACTTGATCACTATTTTTCCTGGTGAGCTTCCCCATTTCAGTGCCAGTGTGTCAGACAGAAAACGGCACACAAAGGGTTCTATTTTCATGAATCAGTGGTGCACGGTGCAAGAGTGAGTTTTGCTAATTTTATTACCAGAGGCACAAGGCACACCTGCGGCGCAGCAGGAAACGGGGTTGGATTAGGAGGAATGAGGTGAGCCTGGTGTCCATCACGACCAATCAAATCACCTCTTTCCCTGCCTTTGAAAAGCAGCATGCCATGTGGACGGAAAATTAAAGAAAATCATGAAATTATAAGTTGACATGTCGTCCATTTTTGAGAGGTAATTTGAAGACTCTGATCTTTTACCCATTGGTGTGACAAAAACATGTACTGTATGGTACATGCCCTCTCATTATCCCCGCCCACACATGAGGAATGGCTCAAATCAAAAGAAGCACAGAAAAAAAAATCTGTGACAGAAGCAAAACAAAAACAGGAAAATCGAGGTGGATTAAATTTAATCTTTCAATCCTTGACAATCTGATGATGGAAGAGAACACTCCAGAGCAATTCTGCCACAAAAGCTTTTCCCAAGAGGAAACCAATGTCCTTGTGGACATGAGGGAGGTGCAGAACGACCACCAGCAAATATACAGCCTAGTCAACCAATCAGTAATCCTTTTACGAAGAAAGAACTTGCATGGAAATGAAATGAAATTCTTTTCGATGTTGTTTTCCGTGCGTCATGGTGCATACTGACAGGTCTGTGTTGGATGACGATCACTCACACCAAAGCCACAAGTCTATACAGTTAAGGGTGCACTCACATTAGGCCATCCAAACCAGGCCCTGGCACGGTTGACCCCAAAGCCCAGTTCGTTTGACTAGTGTGATCGCTCCAAACCGGGCCGTGGCCCGGTACGCTGAACCGGGCCACGGTTGAGAGAAGGGATTAGCAAAAATCTTCGCCGTAAAAAGCACGCCTTTTTTTCCCTCGCTCTCTCTCTCTCTTGCGCACTTTCGCTCTCTCTCTCTCTCTTGTGCGCTTTCGCTCTCTCTCTCTCTCGCACGCTTTTGCTCTCTCTCTCTCTCTCTCTCTCTCTCTCTCTCTCTCTCTCTCTCTCGTGCGCTTTCGCTCTCTCTCTCTCTTGCGCGCTCTCGCTCTCTCTCTCTCTTGCGCGCTTTCGCTCTCTCTCTCTCTTGCGCGCTTTCGCTCTCCCTCTTGCGCGCTTTTGCTCTCTCTCTCTCTCACTCTTGATCTCTCTCTCCTCT
>CABFOP010084346.1:0-11471 GCA_900683385.1 Anoplogaster cornuta | reverse complement strand
GATCGCGAATACAAGCGGCCGAAATGAGTTTCCTCCGCAGGGTGTCTGGGCTCTCCCTTAGAGATAGGGTGAGGAGCTCAGTCATCCGGGAGGGGCTCAGAGTAGAACCGCTGCTCCTCCACGCCGAGAGGAGCCAGATGAGGTGGCTCGGGCATCTTGTGAGGATGCCTCCTGGACGCCTCCCTGGTGAGGTGTTCCGGGCACGTCCCTCCGGGAGGAGGCCCCGGGGAAGACCCAGGACACGCTGGAGAGACTATGTCTCTCGGCTGGCCTGGGAACGCCTCGGGATTCCCCCGGAAGAGCTGGACGAAGTGGCCGGGGAGAGGGAAGTCTGGGTCTCCCTGCTTAGGCTGCTGCCCCCGCGACCCGACCCCGGATAAGCGGAAGAAGATGGATGGATGGATGGATTTAGACCTCCAACGGCAGATTGCCTTGGAGATTACAATTTACAGTAGAAATGAACTTCTCCTCGTAAACTGCAAGCCTTTATTCTGAACAAACATGCACAGAACTGTATTAAATGGTCTACCTTTATCTGGGGCTGTGAGCAGTGTTCGAATTCACAGAAGATCAATAGAAGACTAAGTGAGGGGAAAGGGAGTTTGTGAAATGTGAATGAAGGAGACTCTTAAACATTGTACAAATGATGGCAAAAGTGAACATCCAAAACATTGCCTCAGTCTTAGAATTAACATTCTTCTCAGGGCAAACCTGATGAAACACCAGTGCTTAGATACTTTCTTCTTTCTGCTGTGAGTCTAAGAACTTTTTTTTTTTTATCTCTGTGAACCATATCATTGCAGTTTGACACATTCACAGATATTGTGTTGCAAATTGGAAATAATTAACTTGGCAAAGTAGAATCCTTCAACGTTGTATTGTTCCTTTATGAAGAACTGTAATTAATGTTTAATTTAAGAGCCAAATGCAAATGTATAAAGGCACAAATGGCACTCTCCTCTCTGCACCACTGTGCATATTTAAATATTAATGGCTCCAGTCAAAATAAGGACCAGACATTCAACATCCTCTTTATTAAGAAATGTGATGAAAAAAAGTGATTTATTTCATATTCTTTTTCATTTTCTAAATGCAAAACAGTACTTTGTGCTGGTTACTGTAACTTCATTTCACTGTGCAGAGATACAAAACTTTTGACAGGAATTTTGTTTTATCTTTTCCTTTTTTCGGTGGTGTCGATGGAATGAATAGAAACCATACTGTAGCCTGCTCTGCATCTGTGGCTAGAGCAGTTTGAATATACTTTACTAGACACTAGATGTGCTGTGGTGGTTTGGTTATACACACTGGGGAGATGTAATATCTGTTGCCAAGCCAGCCAATGAAAACAATGCGATCTTGTTAATTATTTTTCTGTTTGTTCAGTGCCTGGGACTTCTTAAAGGATCAAATATCCAAATTAATTTCTATCTGTCTTAGTTTATCAACCGCCTGCATGTGTTTTTTTCCACTAGAGACATAGGTATCACTGTTTGGTTAGTATTACCTCCTATGCTGTTGCCTCCCATTTGGACAAGGCAATTGAGAGGCCTGTAGGGGATCTATTTGCTTTCATACGCATTAGCATCTCTCCAGCAAACATTTGCCTGAGAATTAAATGACCATGCTAATTAAAATCACAAACTGTGGTTCAAGAGGCCTGTGCATGTCAGGATTAACATCAAGGCGTATTACGGAGTTTGCGACCAAACCTACAGCTCAATATGAGCTTGACATGAGAGGCGGCGTTCTACACACTGTACCTTTATGCATGGCGAGATTAGGACAGCTGACATCAGGACTTCAGGCTGGATATGGCCGCATTTAGTTGAAAGAGCTTATCTGAATTTTTCATTAACTGAATGAATAGACACGGAGAGTCCGCTGTCATCTCTTCAGGCTGCTTCTGATAATCTTTAATGCATCTTTGACCATACTGCTCCTAAAGAAAATGTTTGATATATTTTTTAAGTAGTTTGCTCTCCCTTTTTGATTAAACTTAAGAAGGACGACTTTTCCTTATCGGGAAGTCAGATAGACTTTGGCATGTAAGCCTGACATTTCAAGGGAGCACTTCTGTTTCCAAGATGACAGGAGAAAAAAAGGCAACCAAATGTTCAGGATGCATTTCTGTATGGCTATCCTGCAGAACGCATATTAAATCCACCATAGTCTTAAACCCGCAAAACCCCATGAGGATTTTACCACTACTACCATGTTGGGTCTTTGGATTTAAAGATAACAAGTTGCAGGGACTAATTTAACGAGAGATTGCTCTATTCAAGCTCTATGAGGTTACAGGGATGAATCCCAACCTAACATATCATTTGTGCATACGCCCTATTTACATGGGGGGATAATTGTATGAAATTCATATTAAATGGTTTTTGCAGGCCTTTTGATTCAGATGCTCATATGTAATATGGGGGATTGCATCATACATTGTTAGGACTATGGTTTAGTCTCCTTCCATTTGTGTTATTTCTCAGAAACCAAATGAACAAATTTTGATGAAACTTGGCGAAAAAAGTTGCAGCGAGACAAACACATACATTACAAAAAAAAGCAGAGAATAGGATTTGAGGTGGCAGTGCAATCATTCTAAAGTGAAGCACGCTAAAGAATTGCAGGATGAAGTAAACATGGATTCATCCCAGTTAAAGGTAGCTCAGGCTCCTGTGGGAGACGAGAAAGAGCTCACTGTGTCCACCATGCAAGATTCATAGGAGGAACAGACTGTAGCTAATACAAAATTCATGTAAAGACATCTAACTGAGGTTATGAAACAACCTATCCAAGTCCATTATGGACCCGTTAATAAGAGACAGAATATTTGATATAAACACATATATATATGGTTTGGTATGATTAGAATGACCTAATTTATTGCTTTCACAGTCCCATTCATATGTTTTCTTTGTTTGCATATTAGTCTTGTATTTCTCATGAGCAGAAATTGAGCCAAATAGATCTAAAGGCTTGTGTGGTTGTGTATTGCGAGGACTTCTGAATGCACCAGCCTCTTTATAACCTGTCCCCCACAATGCAGCATGATTGTGTAGACCCTATTACTGACACATCCTGGGGCAGCCTCCAGGAAAAACAATGTTCCAGAGCAAACATGCTTGTTCAGATGCTTGTAACCCAAGAAGAGAGGGATCACAAACACACTCTGACAAGGATTGCGCCCGTAACCATTCCCCCTTTTCAGATCTGGCATCACGAAAGGATGCTGCTTAACTGCTCCTGACGCTTTGTAATGAAGTCAGAAAAGTCAGCTCCAAAACAGTCAGAAACTTTGAAGGTCTATGTAGGGTAACCAGATTGCATGAATGGAATATTGGGACAGGAGGATGTGGGAAGCCACTCCCTAAGGCTACGGCTGAGTCTGCGAGCATGGTGGTTGATAAAATATGAAATTTCCTCCTCAGAATTCATTAAAAGGTTTTGTGTGACATAAAGAATTATGGTCCGGTCCAGCTTTTCATGCTGGATTAAGATGATTTCCCAAATAAAGGGAAAAGGTTACATGGATCCTGAACTCCTCGCACTACAGAGGAATTACCTCCTTGGAGCGATGAAGAAAAGTTAGTGTTTCTTATTATTAAAATAGCTCAATAAAATGCTGCTGGTCTATTCCAGATGAAATATTATTCAGTTACTTTGATGTTATTTTTGCCTTTTTCTGGTGAAGTGTGGGCTCTTATCAGTATAATTTCAACCACACTTGACAATGCTGACCTTGATGTCATGGTTTCTCAAAGACTTTCACTAACTACGATTATTGTATTTGACGGCGCCAAATGCAGTTACTGCACCGTTGGAGAGATGCAGTACGGGCCCAATATTAAGATGACAAGTATCACGCTAATTGTGTTTTCCCCTCTGAGGAGACAGTCTGTGTTCGTCTCTTCTTTCTTGGCACGGACCCTGCAAAATGTGAGCTTCTTGTCACACGCAGCAAGCATTGTGTCTAAGGTTTCCTGATGTTAGGAGGATGCCCATGTCTACTCTACGAACACCATGCGGATCTGTTGATGTGCATGATATGACCTCAAACATTCCTATGTTATTATACAATATGTATATAAATGACATAAGGATATGTCGACACATTACACGAAAAAGTGATTCTCGTCCCCTTTCTAGTAATTTTCTAATTTGTCTATTACAGATAACAACAAACACAGGAAGTGAATACCTTCTTCAAGCTGACAGTTACCCCACAATTTGTAAATGGTATGATGCTATTAAGAAGACAGTCAATTCTGTGGTAAGCACTCACCTCTTATTACATACTATTGATCTTTGTTCTGTGTGAGTTGCCAATATTTCATAAGTGCTATGATTAACCTGAAAGTGCCGTTATGAATCATTCATTTCATTGTGATAAATACACACTTTAAAAATCACTTACATAAATCATGAACTAAAAGGTAAAACAAGATTTCATGCTGCAATGTGCACATAATCACGGTGGCGATGTATGTTGCAATAATACACTAGTTGCCAATCAGTAAGCTTTGTGACTGTGGAAGGTTGCACCCTCCTTTTTATTTGTAGTCTAAAGTGGATGGGAGGGCTCAGTCAGGGCTCAGGAGGTCAAACAGCTCAGAGTACCTGCCAAGACATGGCTCCCTGCCAGCATACGGATCCGCCTCCCCTAGCTCAAAGCAACGCAACCCTGGACACCGACGCTCCATCAGTAAGTAACAAATCCCAAGTAGGGTTCGACCAATATGGGTTCTGAAGGCTGATGGCGATACTTTTGAAAAGAAACTGCTGATTTTGTGGCTATATTTCATATTTCTAAATGTGTCTAACTTGTGACTTTAATGGCCAGTATCCAGTGTTTCCTCCCAGATCCTCAGAAAAGCCTCTGACAGCATTTATACCATGGGACCCCAAGTTAATTCCTTTAGGGTTAGCAGCTCCTTACGGCAGGGTGACCCACTGCACCTATTCAACAGTTGGCAAAATTACTGAATTTAAATGAAGAATTAATTTGCCAAAAACAAAACACACAAAACAAGAAAATAACATTTCATCACAGGTTTTCAGACTATTTTTATGTAGCTGTGGGAGGAGGAGTCTCTCCATCATATTGGTGTTGAACAACACTATTATTATTATTACACTATTATTTAAATATCGGCAAATGGATATATTGGTTTAACACTGAAGTTTTGCACTGTTCCCTCAGCTGTGTTTGTTGAGATACTGTAGTCGTCTGCTCTAATGTTCACCCAAAGTGCTTGAATAAAAAAGATCCAAAGGAATGAGAAATGAATCCTCTCTTGGAGAACAACTGATAAACCTTTGATATTACAAACCAACACGTTTTGGCTGCAACAGCCTTCATCAGGGTTGCAGGATTGCATGCATAGATGGCCCATAGACCAATCAGAGGCCAGTATTTTAAAAAAAAAGCTAACACCTGGTGTAGGAGGCACCATAGGGTTCTGTAGTTTTGTTGTATAATATTAAAGCATTGCCAATTGTTCTCCAAGAGTATCTGATTTTGTTCATTCCTTTATTTCGAATGGCCCACAGAGATGATCGTAGGACCCCCTCGAAAACGAGATGATTCATCTCAAGGGGTTTATCCTAATAAATAAACTTATATCATCATCAGATAATGCATGTCACTTGTGTCATACCTGGGTTGCAGTATGTGTCCCAATTACATGGAAAGTTATTAGTTGTTCCAAATATGTAAAGAAGAATGACTTGTAACACGGCATGTGTGTTCATCTCTCGCTGAAGTGATTTGGTGTGACGGATTTCCTTTATGTTTTGTGGCACTTTTTATATTTCACAAATACGTGGCCAAAATGTGCGGTGACTGTTGATTTCAATTATGAATCGGGTAGAGGAACCATGACACAAGAACATGCTAATTAGAATTATGTCAGCATATGTCAAGTAGCAATTATGGTAATCCCTGTCAATGGTTCAAATCAATCTTGTCACCTTTGGCACAGCACAAGGAATATTATTGCTGTTGGATGATCATATTAAAATCCTAATTAGAGATGAGGGACATGGAGGCCAAGATACAGTCTCTTATTGTTATCTTTAGCCTCTGCCTTTGGTTCTAGCAATATTCGTCCTAATGCAAAGACATGAGGACAGGGCATTGTCCAAGCAGAAGAATGCAACTCAGATCGTGATACCAAGTGTAATTGACAAAAAATCAGTCAAATCTTATTATGGTGTTAAACAGTTCAGTTTACACAATTTTTAAATTTAATTTCACTGGAACAACTTCCAACTTCCAGAGCAAGGAGGAAAAGTGTTTCTTGGATTTCAGTGCCATCCTATAGACAAAATAGGTCATTTTCATTAATTTGGGAGAAGCAATTTTGGTTTTTATTAAAATGACAAGCAGGCCCAGTCTTTTCAAAAACAGCGGGGAATCCCTAAAGACACAGAGAAGTTCAATTGGAATGAATAATAGAAAAAGACAGCCATGGGAGAGGTGCCTGGAAGGAAGCCTAATGAATAAATAAGAGTGGGAATGTAATGAAGGGAAAATTCAGCATCAGGTAGGAGTGGCGCCACCAGACCCTATTTAGCAGGGCATTAGCATCCCTATATTTTCCTTCACCATCCATCCAAGGAAAAATAAAAATCCATAAAGCAGTATTTTCCTCAGGGACTTAAAACATTAATGCCTCTGTTGTGATATTGGAATCAAAGGCATTGCTCCATATAAAGTGAGACATGATTACCTGTCCACATGTATCAATGTTTCTCTCTTGACTTGAAGGAATACAGCCATCATACATTTGAAACACTTAATAGATCAACAGAGTGGTACAGTATAACCATATAAACTCAGGGTAGCTGGTTGTCTTGGCACCCTCATTCAGGGAGATGATTTGTATTGATTTAGCATTTTGCTTTTTGTTTGTTGGTTTTGCTTTTTGTTTGTTGGTTTTTGTTTTTCCAAAATGTATTCACAGATCCAGCTACTGTACCTCGCCTATTTTGGACAGATTTTGATTATAAGAATTTCCCAGTTGTAGATTTAGCTGAATCTGAAAAATGGAGGTGTACATTTGAGAATTTATTGAAATACTGCATACCTAAAAATGTGTCTTCATCCTATAAATCTAAAACTTTGCACAAATAGGCAGTCAGAGGACTACAAGAACCCCACAGCCCTTACAACTCATCATGTTTGCAGATTAACTTTTGTCCCATGGCCCCACTGAGCATTCTGGTTTTCATTTCATGGGTCTATCTTGAATGGTTGTGAAAATAATTCCCAACAGTTAGGGACACACTATTCAGTATGCACATCGCCTGAGTAAAAAAAAAGAAAAAAAGAAACAAGTCTGTATCCTTTTGTAAAACTCTCTTGACAGTTTGCATCCAAAGAGGGAGTGTGGTCCATATAGAGCTCAAATCTATAAATAGGTCAAAATTAAAGGTATCAGGGGTCCTGCTTCTACGTTTTTCAGGTTCACTGTCTTGATTCAGTCCTAATGTTTAGCAGCGACAAAATAAGTAGTTTGCCCCACTGAAGTCTAATCATTTGCTTTGTGTTTCACGCTTGCCTGTCTGCAGACATGTTCACAAGCTCCAAGCTGAAACACAGCATCTCAGACAGTGCAGACAAAAATGGGGTAAAAAACAGGCTGAAGAAGTTCATCATTCGACGGCCATCCATGAAGACCTTACAGGAGAAAGGCATCATCAGAGGTGATGGTTTTCACTAATTCAAACAATATGAAGTGACTGGCACAATTCAAACATTGAAACTTACAAAAAATATAATACCCAAGAATATAAAGTATATAGCACGGAGTTTCATACGACTGTCTATTCATGATTTGTCATTACGTCATTATGTGTTATGCTTTTACAGTTATTTATGGAGAGATTTGTCTCATATTTATTAATACTGTTATTCCCCCCAATTATTACTTGAATTGTGATGAACTTGTGATGAACTGTCAGACTAGACTTAAGTTTCCAGTTAACAGTCACTCTCTGAAGAGTCTTTGTAGTGTAGGACATTTTAAGAGATTCAATTTCTTTTATAAATGATTGCTACCACGGAAATACCGCTAATAGTTCTTACAATGATTTGAAAATTGTCTCTCCTCCCCATGCATGAAAAACCAAAGAACAACAGAGATAGATAAATAAATCGAATGCATTTTACTCAAACAAACCACGGCAATCGAAGCAGCTACCACAGAACCCATTTCTCAAAGGGGTATCTAATTTATTGAGCTCACGGTTGAAGGAAAATACACCATTAAAGGGCATATTTAAGCACATTTGCAATCCTTAGAAGAAGGTAACGGTATTTGGAATTTCCCGCAGCTTCAAGGAGACCCTTTAATGTTGTGTCCACGGGACAAATGCAAGATCAAAGCGAGAGGACGTTATTGACGGAATAAATGAAATACTTGTGGATTAAGGAATGGGGCAGGTGGCCCCCAGACTGGCCTTTTTGGCAGAGCTGGTGGGCAAGCCACTTCAGAGAGTGTGCTTCCTCAAATCATGTCCTCTCCCCCCTCCACTCTCGCCTATCATTCTTCAGAATGCAAATTAAATCCATGCGACGGGAGGGTTATTTGAATTCCTTTAGGAGGGGTAATTTTGCTCCATTCCTCTGCCCTCCCCCCCTACTCTATTCCCTTGCTTATCTACCGAGTGCTGGGGAAGTGTATTTTGTATGCAAAGGTGCCTCGCTTGGAGTCATTTATGTATTTGGTGCACCCTCCCCTCCCCTCTAGTGTATAAACAAGAGAGGGCGATCTTTGATGTTGCACAGGCTGGAGAGACAGTGTTGTTCGAGGGACGATACTGGAGCGAAAGCCCGCTGACAAGAGCACCTCATCACCAAGTGTGAAGATCAGCCTGGGCTCCATGTGTGCTGGCTAACCCTAGATTTGTTAAGGCCATGGTCTTTCTGCTCGTCATTGTCTTGATGAAGTTAGTAGCCGCAGAGACTTTGGAATTTACTGCCTTTTGGGACCGGTTCAGAGAGCCTTTCTTCCCCATGTTAGTTGCAATGGGAATGTTCACAAAAGGAACGTGAATGATGCAGCGCCTCTGTCTAGAGTTAAGTCACTTGGGAGACTCAAGGTTCATGTGAAAAAATGTCAACGTTAAAAAGTGTATCTGATTCAACATCACTACTTTGGTTAACATCAGCAGTTGCAAGAAAAAGTGTGATCTGACAGAAACAGTGTCACAGAGGTTCATTACACACTGTTAGAAACTGCATTACGTGGTTGACCAAAACATTTTATTAAAATTTTTAGGGTTTTTATGTTTGCGGCTCTGCATTTGTAACGCCTCGCTCCTCTCACAGATCGAGTGTTTGGCTGCCACTTGTTGACACTTTGTGAACGTGAAGGAACTACTGTGCCAAGGTTTGTTGAGCTCTGTTTGGAAGCTGTCGAAAAACGAGGTATGTTCTTCGGTTGAAAGCTAACATTTGCCGTTCTTTCTTTGTGTATGGGAAAGAGATTAAAATGCATGATATCTGTGTGGGAAAGGCTTGAAGAATGCGTTTCCCTATTCTTCTCCAGTATTAGGGTTTCATGTCTTCTCTCAGCTCCACATCCTGACCGAGGCCCGTCTACTTCTGATGCTTCATCTACCAGACTCACAACCACTATTTCAGCATTTTATGCTATGTTTACATTTTCTGTCCATGTTGACATTTTCAAGCTCATTTGACAAGATCCACAGTCTGAAGTGCCTGCTTTAAAAGAAGTGTGTCTTGGTCATTGACTTTTAGTGTTCCAGCACAGTGTGTCTGATCAGCAGTTTCCCAGGCTCCCTAACATAGCTGGTGAGGCAAAGGGGCTGAACCCTGAGGAAAAATCTCCCCAGCATCCCAAATCACTCATTTTTGGTTCCCATCCAGAATGGACTCCACTTCAGACTGTTTACAACGCGCCGAAATTGAGAGTGAATTATGTGTTTGTGTAATGGGTTCCGTTTGTGGTTTTGGCTGAACATTTGTTCAGGACTATTAGTTATCTTGGGGTAAAATTGTGGTGGCCCGATAAACTTGCTGAGAAAATAATTCTGATTAAGAGCCCCTTTAAACTATGGCAATTATGATTTAGAGTGCTGTTATGTTTATTGATCCATGATGGACTTTGGCCTGTTGAAAATAAACCTCTCGACACAAGTCAAATGCATGCTGAGGCAGTGGGGGAAAGCTGTTAAAGAAAGAGAGAACAAGCAAACAGCCTTTGACAACTTTAAGTCGAGGCAAAGTGCCCAACTGTTGTGAAGGTTCACCTCTATCAGGTCATTTTGACATTTGTCACATGTACTATAGGATATAGCAAGACATATAGTGTCTCCTTTACTATCCATGCCAACTATATCCTCAAGTTACCCTAACAGTGACAATGGTACATTTTGTGCCGCTGTCAAACGCTTGAATTGTGGACATTCATTAGTGCAATCAATATAAAGGGCAGAGGAAAATGTCACCCTGGCTACCTCTGCCCAGTGTTAGTTTGCTATGACAACAGTGTCCCTAAAATGATGGTGGCCTATTCTGATGCCTATAGGCTACAGGAACTGAGTGGGCATCTCATGGAATGGGCTCATCTTCCTTCTGCACTGGGTTTGTGGATATTTGGATTAGCGTTTGACAGATGTGTTTTTGAAGCGCAATACCAATGTTTCTGTATTGAAGCTGCCATGATATTGATAGTTCTTTAGTTGTTTCAATTTCCATGCCAAAAAATTACAAGTATTCCTTATTTCCCCCAGAATTGTATTCTTGTCAGGGTGGAAAAGCCTCTGAAACAGCATTTAGACCATCACAGGACACTAAAACTCTCCACTGAAACCCAGACTAATTAAATTATTTTAGGTTTTGCAGCTCTTTAAAGCTGCAAAAAACATTATCTAACAATTATATAAATATAAAAATGTCCAGGTTTACAGACACAGTTTTTATGGGGCCCAGTTAGCTCAGTCGGTAGAGCATGAGTCAGTCTCAAGGTTGTGGGTTCAAGCCTCACCTAGTGTTAACTACCACCTTTGTAGTCACTTTAGATAAAAGCGTCTGCTAAATGATTGTAATGTAATGTGGCTTTGCTCGGGAGGAACCTCCATTATCGGCAGTGGACTGCATGAGTGGCTGATATTTGTAGGTTCACCTATATCAGGTCACATTGTTTTAACTATACAAAGTGTCCAAAATCGGGTATACTAATATTGTGTGCCTATAATACTGTATAATATCAACTAAAGATTAATTACTTCCTGTCAACTGTCACAGTTTAACAGTTTTAAATGAATGAATGTGTATCATATGAACCTTGTCTTACATAGAATGCTGTGCAAAAAAGATTTTTAGAGTGGGGACAGTGAAAGCATGACAAGCTGTCGGCTGATACTGAGTTGGTTTGGCAGTCTTGTCTTGAGTCCTTGGATGCAGCACAGAATGGCAGGCATACTCTATAATCAAAGAA
>CABFOP010084295.1:0-10818 GCA_900683385.1 Anoplogaster cornuta | reverse complement strand
CAGGGTAGAGGTGTGGACGATGCTGTTGCCACACTGTTAAACTTCCTATACCAGCCTTTGGAGGGCCCTATGTCTCATGCCAGACTTCTATTTATTGACTTCTCGTCTGCATTTAACACCATCCAGCCATTCCTGCTTGCAGACAGACTCGTCTGTCATTTTAAACTCGATTTTAATTTGATTGGTTGGATTATGGACTTTTTAACCGATAGGTCACAGAGTGTGAGAGTTACCGGTGCTCTTCTCATCCACCGGTTCCCCTCAAGGCTGCTGTCTCTCCCCCCTTCTTTACATCCTGTACACTAATGAGTGTCGCAGCAGTGCTGACTGATATGATCCCTGTACTCCACCCTGCCACCACCACCCACCAGCAGGGTACATGTAGGATAGCACGGTGGGTGCTATCCTACCCATGTACCCTGCTACTTCTTAGTTGGATATTTTGAGCTCTTCTGTAGCCAATTCTACCTGATTTGAAAGCAGCTTTTAATGGGACTTCAGACAGCCAGGCTTCCAGTATGCTGTGCTGAGAAACCTCATCGCATTAGAGCTGTTTTCACACCTACTTATTTTAACAGCTGGAGTGGTTTCCTTCCTTGGTTTGCTGGGCCATGTGAGAACACAGAGATCCCACCGAGAGACCTTGTTGAGGTTTTGCAGTATGTTTCTAAACCACAGGTTTCCGCACTGTGCATTATGGGCTAAACATGCTGCAAAGTATGGGTTAAGTTTTATTGGCCAAGTAAGTTGACACATAGAAGGAATTCAGCTTGGTGGGCCCCCATAGATCACATTATGAGTATAAATAGGAAATATAGAGACAATTAAAAATAGATATTTATCAAATAGGTAACTTGTTGGTAAATCATTGTTTTTGGTCATTTCAGACCAAAGCAAAAGGACTATGTTTTTGATAGATGTCAAGCTACCTGCCCATGTGGGATGAAACCTGATGGAAATGAGGTGATGATTCAGAAAATTCAGTCAATAAATAGAATTCAGGTTTTCTGTATGGTACAGTACATATCTTTTATTCCCCAAAAAGTAATCCGCTCATTTCACTGGTAGATTTTCTGGACATGAAACAATAAATCAGCGTCCATCCACCGGCGCTTTCTTTCCACTCGAGGCTGAGCAGGAAGAGAGGTGCCACTCTCCTGGCAGCAGCCCAGTCATATAATTGAAGGATTCCTCTGGAGTTACCCCATCTGTGCAACTCAAAGCCCCACGATGCATCGCTCTCCCAGGGGCCTCGTTGTCTCGGAGCAGAGCCGGGGTGACTAACAGAGAGAGAGAAAGAGAGAGAGAGACCTTTGCTCATAAATATGGAGCCTTTCATTGGTGACCTCCAATGAATTCTATTATCACCGCTGAGAGGGAGGCGGGGCTTACTGTTTTCTGACCTCAGGGTGGGACCACAATGCATTACTGCTAAAACCCACCGTCGATTCAGTACCAGAGGCAACAAAGCTATGTATAAATAGTCGCCACAATTAATAATATCCTTTCAGTTTGAAAACTTGGGTCCTAGAGAGCTCTGAGTGGACATTCTGGTTGGATTGCGAACCCCTGAGGCTTATTGTGAACAGAGATCTAAGGTCAACAATGTAAAGATACCATTCAAGGAACGCTTGCCATCCACCCAGCTCACTCAGACACTAATCATGTTCGATCCCTGGAAAAAGCCATCCAGATATACAGTAGCTTGATATCAAACAAGTTCAAGCCTATCAGTTTCTCATGTTTTGAGTTTTTATCCCTTCAACCACTCTCATAATTATTCCTCTCAGAACTAATGTTAGATACCCGAAATATTGTTCGAATCGCACTGTTGATGTCTCAAATATAATTACAGTCCTCTATCATTAAACCTGTACCATGTTTTTCTGATTCTACTCTAACCACTCTAGTCAACCCACACACCGTTAAGAACAGAAAAGATCTTGTGTTGTTAGTTCCTTAGAAACCTAAGGAACTTTAAGCTTTTTTATATGACCTTCTTCGCAGATATATTCATTACACTTGTGAAATCCCGGATGTAGAATTGGCATTTGTGCTCCTCACAAAAAAAACAGAATAAAAGACAGATCAAATCGTTGGTTTTCATTTGAACTATCAGCCCTTTTTAAGGACATAAATAAAGCCTAGGCTCTGTCTCGACACTCAGGGGACCCATCTCATTCGCTCAAATTTAGACAATTTAGGAATAAATGCACATCTTCTGTGAGGAAAGCCACATCAGATTTTTACCTAGATTCAATTACCAGCTCTTATTCAAACCTAGCAAAATATTGGAAGGCTGTAAATTCCAATAAAAACAGAGCCACTACCTCTCTACCCACCCATAAATCTGAAGATTGTTTAGTATCTGAACAAAAGGAGATTTGCTTTGCCTTTAATAGGCATTTTGCAGCAGCTGGCCACCTTTTTATGCTGAGAATTTAGGAAAGACACATCCCCCTCTTATTGATGATGATTATTATATAGATTCCAGGGGTTGCTCTACATGGTTTGCTCTTCATCCCTTCACTCATGGGATGGTTGTTTAGGCACTTCTAGCTATAAATACTAGGGCTGTATCCCAATTCATGGGCTGCATCCTACATTGGTACATCATCCTATAGACAGCCACTGTAGCATTGATCACTTCTAAAATGAATACGTAATCACTTAAACTGCATCATATCCATCATATCAGAGGTGGATGACACTGACTGGACCAGTTTTTTAATAAAGCTCAATATATGGGTCTAACCTTACCTGTGTCCACCCCCGTCCTCAGGTACAGCTGGAAGACCACCGAGTGGACGGAGTGCAGGGTGGACATGCTGCTGAGCCAGCAGGACCGTCGGCGTGGAAACCAGACGGGGTTGTGCGGAGGTGGGATTCAGAGCCGCGAGGTTTACTGTGTCCAGACCAGCGCCGATGCACCATCAAACCTTGGCTCACTCAGGAGCAAAGAAGGTGACATTTCCAGCATTCTAGTGCACTCTTGCATTGCTGTTTGCCATCCACTGACCATGTGTTTATTATTGTTCATTTCAGTTTTAGTGCAATTTAATATACAGTACATGAATATACTTGTTGACATGTATGACATGTACATGTTATCCAAAATGGGCAATGAAATTTCCTCACTATGATGCATCCTATCCTATCCTATCCTATCCTATCCTAAGAAAAAATCTACCTAAAATCAATAAGTTAAGCAAAAAAAAAGAAAAACTTTCCACATATGATTCTTAAACTTGAGTGCCTATGCTGTAAATAAGGGCCAAGTCATGATTTACGGTGATGTTTGTCTTTTCTAGCTATGTTGAAAACCAGATGCAAAGGGAACCAGATGCATACATGGAAGAAAAACTCAAACCGACATGTCTAAACACAAACTTTCCATTTTATTCTACATTGGACCAATAAAGCGCCACAGGCTCGAGTGCAAAACCGTTACCCTGTCCAGAGGTGTAAAATCCCAGGTTCAGAAAGTAAATGTCCTGCCAGGATTTTTCTCCACCTGTGACCACAATTATCTGTCCCTCCCAATGCTGTAGAATGGAACCAATTAGAACATCAAAATAAAACTCTGGCAAGTCCTTTTACTTTCTGAACCTGGATTTTACACCTGTGCCTGTCACCAATGCAAAAGATCCACACCATTGTGTAGGTTGTAGAGACGTCACATGGACCACAACAGCTCTCACCGTAGGGAATAGTCCAGTGCTATTTTAATCTAATTATGTAGAAACCCATTGTTTGTTTCCTCCTATTGCCAGCTCCCAGAGGTTTACGCTCTGTTTCCACATACTGTAGAATTTTCTAGCAGGTAGCATTTTAACATCATACAACATTATAATACCATAAACAAGTCACCAAGAAGGTTAAAGGGGCAGTAGGTAAGATTTCTTACCTCAGTAGCGGCGACTGACTGACTGACTACTACTCGGAGTCGGGTTTCCGGGTTGTTTGGGAATGCTAGTTGACAGGCAGGTAGGCCATCCAATCATTTCATTTTACAGTATTGTGACCGCTACAGACACCGGATTTAAAAAACAAAAAATTCAGAGCACTTGATTTATTGATTGCTGTCGGGATATAAAGACAATTTCAACAAATATAACCAAAAATGCTTCTCAAAAGATTACCTACCCTACCTTTAAGATTCAACTTTATCACCCCACACACATGCACATTAGATTAGTTATCAAGGTCTGCCTCCTCTTGCGTCTTGGGGGGGGACAAGTAGCAACATTGATAATTGTCAATTTTTAAATTTTAATTTTTTGAGTTTGAATTTTTGGAATCTTTTCATATTACACACAACATGGCTTAGGCTATCTAAAGCATCAGTAACCTATTACAGCATCAGTCTTCTGTTGTATGCAAAAACCCTAACAAATTCATCCATATCCAGCCCAGTTATAGCCTTCTCATGAGCCAGCATCACCAAATTTATCTTTCTCTCAAGCCATCATCAAGCCATCGTAATCCAGGCTATCTAGGTTGGGTTGACTGTGGTAAAAAAGGCTAAACTGGTAACGTTAGGCTAGGCTAGGTTAAGCTAACAGGGCAGCAGCAGGCTACCCACCAAGATCAGTTCGAAATAAACGTATCAAGTCTAACGTGATCTAGACTTAGCAGCTTAAATATAGCACCGGTAAAGTACCAGTGGAACTGTGAAAGACTAAGAAATCAGAGAATGAACAGTTTAAAACCGACAAACGAGGAGGGAGACAGAGTAAACTGCAGCTATCGGTCTCACTGAAATCCGTCACAGAGCGTCAACGTAACCATAGAAACTCGCTACAACTGAACTCCCACTCCTGCGGCGAGCGGCGTCCTCCTGCCGGCCCCACACCACCCCTACTGACTGAGGAGAGGCAGAGACCCCGGCTCTGTTGGCAGAAGAGCCGTGGACTGAGATTACTCTGAGCAACATGCATGGGAATGAATTACGATATAATATATTACAAGATACTTTTCAGTTATTTTTTAATTTTGGGTTGAAGCGGGGTCGGTTTGGTGGGGCAGTCGGAGACCCACACAAAACGCTGCATGTAGCACCTTAACACGGGGCATGTTCTTACACAATCTAGTCAATGAGCGGTAGACGAGAAATGTTGTTTCCGTGTTTTTTTTAATCATCTGCTGTGGCTTGACTTTAACACAACACCAAAGTCGTGTCATCTGTTCCAGCTTTGCACACAGTCGGCGATATCCCTCTTGCCTTAGCAGCCATGTGCGAACTGGAGAGGGAATTAAATCTTGGAGCCGAGCCATATGAATATGCTAATGTATGTGCAAAAAGCCACGCAGCCAGACAGGCTAGGGGATGAAATACGAGCTTTCGCCTAAATTGGTGGCATTACTCTGGTGTATGTCACTGGAAGTGGCCTGGTCGCATGCCCATGCTTATCCAGTGCCGACGCACTGAGTCCCAGTCCATCTGGTCGGGGGGGATTGCTGCTGTATTGTTTTACAGCAGCAATCCTCTCGCTTTCCTCACCCTTTTTTCCTTTAACATCTATTGTCACTGTGAGATAGGAAACTGTGACTGTACTTCCAGCCGTCTAAACCTGCCCTGTCTGCTCGTTAACACGGTAATTGTTCCGGAAAGTGTTTTTCTGGGGGTGGAAGGTAGACATTAATGAAGGTATTACGACAGGTGGAACGTGACAGGGTTTGTCCTTAAGGTGTCACCTGACAAAGGATGCTGGCGGAGTTGGCGGAAGAGAGGGAAAAGAGTGGAATTGGAGAAGGAAGAAGATGATAAATGAGGAGGGATGTACTGCCAACCCAGCTGCAGCAACACACCCTCCTACTTCTTTTCACCCTGCTCCTGACAGGTTTTTGTGCTAGTGTGTCATGTATAATTTTAGCTACCTCGTAACCTGGCCACCGCATGCCGCCAATGGGAGCCTTTATTCACCTCCCATAGTTGTTTGCACACTTTCTCAATCCTTTGTCTTACCTGTTTCTGTGCACATCCTCTGTAATTCCTTCAAAATAATCCTACAATAGAGGTCTTTCAGGTGGCCATATTTGGCAGCTCTTTAGCTGTTTAACATTTACCTGTTTCTAAATGTCCATCTTGTCCATCTTAACAACATTCAATAAGTATGGATAATTTCTGTGCTGTTTTCACTGGGAAGTTATAATTTCTTTCCACTGATAGCCTACATCTGAGCATTTTTTGTGTTAATGAGACCAACCATAGCCAACCATAGAATCTGGCTAACCATTGTGAACACGTCCAATTAAAGGTAGTACGAGCAATTCTGAAAGTTCTTTGTTTACCTTATCAACAGCGACCGAAGAATTGTGCCGTACATTGCCGAAATGTGGACCGGTGTGGTAAATGTGGTGTCCAGAAGTCCACTTCTCCAATATAGTTCGGTTACGGTGTTTCAGGACAAAACTCCATACCGCGGCGAATCCCGGCGTCCTCATTAAGGTAGATGTATTTCCTGAATGCTTTCCTCCATTGCAGTGACCAAAGAATGGCGAATTACATCACCAAACCGCGCCGACATGAAGACGAGTTTCGGAAATGTGGTGTCCAGAACTCTGCTTGTCCGTTGTAGCTTTGTTAGTGTTTTTTAGCGACAGAAGTCCTCACCACCATAGTCCAGTGGTAATTACTCGTTTTCCGCGATGTTGCGCAATGGAAGTTGGTAGGCAGGTACGCCCGGGTACGCCAGCCAGTCATTTCATTGCAGTCAAATGGATCATCTAATCATTTAATTCGAGCTGAAGGTAATGTTAACAGACACGTAGTCTGTCCAATCATTTCATTCGGTCCGAATGAAATGATTGGACGTATTTATTACAGTATTACAGCTGCTACAAAGGACTTGATTTATTGATTTCTGTCGGGATATAAAGACAATTTCTACTAATATAACAGAAAATGCTGCTCAGAATATTGCTCGTATTACCTTTAACACACTAGCTAACGTATCCAGTAAAAGTGTAACTAGTGGCTGTATGTTGTATGTTAAAGTTGCTTTGTTAAATTAGCCTGCTGGCTAGTTAGCTAGCTAATGCTTGTAGCAGAATTTTTAAAATCTAATCTTGAAAACGCATTGCACACATTCCAACCGATTTGACAGATGTTTTTCCGCCTTAAGTCATAATATACTGTAGTCACACTAGACAATAGATTGTCACACACTAAACGCTATGATTACGATGTACAGATTTTTGATGCATCAGGTGATATAGCCTAACACATCCTCTGGCGGCCATATTGTAGGTCCTCAAGCTCTTGGGGAACAATAGCTGAGAACAACTACTTGTATTTCTAAAGTTATGTGTCAAGAGACTTCAATAGAAATGGTTACGTTTTGTGCTGTTTTTTGACTGGGAACTGATCATTTCATCACTGAAAAGACTGATCAATTTTGTGTTTAGATAATCTCCCCCTAGCTTGCTAGCTAACATTGTATCTGGTCAGCTAAAACAGTCTAAATTAGCCTGCTGGCTAGTTAGCTAGCTAACAGTTTGTTCAGGTTAACTGAGCTGACTCTTCTCTGGAGTAGCGACTAGTGCTAAAGACAGTTTACTGAGTCACAGTAACAAATCTACCTGATCACACTGTTCACTTTTACTTAAGCCGCACCACAACATTCCTTTTCAGATATCTCTTTTTCTGACCTGGTTGTTATATATTTAGCCATTATTTGCGTACAGCTAATTCTCCAGTGGACCTCCATGATGGAGCCAGCCATGGTTACTAGGATATTTGCAACTGCAAAGCTTGCATAGGACTCTGCATAGTGCAAAACAGAGTTATTCAGATGATCTTAATGAATGGTTGCTCCTATCAAAGCCACAGTCGGGTGTTTTTTTCAAGTCTTGGTGCCTGTGCTTGGCAATGGCCAATTTCAATGTGGTGAGTCAAGGCTGTGTGGAGGGAATCTATAGTCTGATTTAAGCAAATGTAATCTCATCATTTGCTTTCAAGGATGATCAGCAAATCTCCACGTGAGCTGATATAGTCTATCAGGTGGTCATATCTTTGAACTCACTGAGGACAAGACATTAATTCTGTCCCCATTTACAGATTACAGCTGGCTTTACAAGTGTGTATTGTGAATTGCAAAACACTGATGAAATGGAGTATGTATTTTTTGCCCTATTCATTCTCCCTGTCAACTCAATATAATAGATAGTTTCTCATTTGTATCCAAGCAGACAAGGATGTAGTCATCAACACGCCATGGGGGTTTCAGACATGACAACTGGGGAAAGCTGCTGTCTCAATTTTTGTCCATTACTGTCTAGAGAAAGAGAATTGTGTGTGTGTGTGTGGAGGGGATCACTCTATTGGATTTGATTTACATTAGTCCCATCAGCTCTTTTCCCAGTACCTGTGGTTACAATCAATGTGGAGCCCCGTAGGGGAGCAAACCACGACATGTTGAACGACAGCTGTGCCGCTGCGATGCCGCGGATGCTGCGGCTCAGCGGCAGCTCTGAGTAGAGTTATTGATGGTGGTCGGTAGGTGGCGTCGGAGGGTGGCGGCCCGAGCTCTGAGGTTCCTAATTCGTCTGCTGGAAGCCCAGCGCGGGGGAAGTCTAGACCATCTGGCAGCAGAATCACCTGAGCAAGGTCAGTCTACAAGGAGACGTCCATTAATCAGCCTTTGTTATGGCTGTGGAGAGCTGCTTCAGACTGGATGAGGAATGAGGGGCGGCGGCGGACAAAGAGACAATTGTCTACCAAATATTGAAAATGAGCCACTTGCAGAAAATGATTTTGTGACTTGGCTGAGTGTTTGGTTGGAGCGATGTGTAGACAGGTGGAGGAATTGGCATTAACAACAGGTTATTTGGATGCTCTCATTCAACAGCTGGTTAGCACAGCGACATTGCTGTTAAGAGTCTGTTTAATACCTTCCAGTGGCAAGATGCAGCTTGGGCTGGGGTTCTACTGGTATGGCTTTTTGAAGGCCGATACTGATGTCATGAACGGCTGATATTTTGCGTCGAGAGTCAGTATTTTTTACATTTGATCATTTTCATGCCTAAAAATCCCCAAAGTCAAAGTGTTTTATTATCATATGTACAGCATAACACAAGGTCATTCTGAACATTGAAATTATTGTGACATGGCTAGCAACAACTATGTAGTAGGCATGGACAAAATATATATTTTTAAATGCTACAAAAAAACAACAGATTGTTAAAAAAAAGAGTCACCAACAAGTGCAATAATAGCAAAAATAGCACAAATGTCCAAAAATAATAATAGTAAAAGTAAAAGTAGCACAAATATAAATATAAAGTGTAGAAGTGGGGATGGATATGTAAAAAAAATACTAAAACTACTACTTGAATGCAGAGCCATTGTCAGTGCGGCCATCAGCAGTGAATGTGGTGCAGTGTTTCCCCCAGAATTATGTTCTTGTCAGGGTGGAAAAGCCTCTGAGACCATCTGATACTGATACTGAGGCTGATACTGATGTTGAAAAAGGATGGATGGATGGATACTGATTTGATGGATTGATGAATATTTTTGTGGGATCCAGTCAAAATGTCCCATAACCATACACACAGATTCTCCCAAGCTGTGTAATATTGATCAATTGTACAATAAATATGT
Organism: Anoplogaster cornuta; assembly: GCA_900683385.1. Classification (NCBI taxonomy): domain Eukaryota; kingdom Metazoa; phylum Chordata; class Actinopteri; order Trachichthyiformes; family Anoplogasteridae; genus Anoplogaster; species Anoplogaster cornuta. Next base: position 1,214 of record CABFOP010084295.1, on the reverse strand, counting down.
AATCAAACAAACTGGATCATATCCCTGTTTTTGGAGGGGGATGATGCTGATTTTTCTGCACTGTGCTCCACTTGACTGCACCTCTCCAGCCACTGTGGAGAAACATCAATCAAAACATGCGGAAACATCATCAAATCAACACCTCATCACCCGAACACCGTTTGACATGTCGCCCGAGGCGTTACCTGGGAGTCCACGGGCGCGCCGCTCGCGCAGGCGGCGCTATTAACGGACGCACCTCTGGCCAAGCAGAAACAATTAGCATGCGAATGAGGCTGGATGCCGGGCGCGGCGCGGCGGGAATGATTCATCAGACTTGACCTCCTGTGTGGTGGGGAAAAAAGCTCTGTTGTTTCAGAGCTGTCGAGTTTTTCGAAAGGATCGAGTGTTTGCATTTTCCTTCTTTGATTCCGAGTTGAAAGGATTCATTTCGGAGGGAATGCGAGGGTCTGAAGACAGGAATGTTTATGACTTCCACTTCTGGCTTTTTCTTTTGGACCCTTCTTCATGATTCTTTATGTTGGCCCTATAGAAGCTGTAAATTCACATACTGGCTTTCTTCCTACCAAGCAAACATTTAGATGGTGAATAGATGTTGATTGGACGGAAATCCGGAGCGACTACCTGTATCGCTTTTCACTGTGCCATAATATCTTGAAAATGTTGAACTTTTTATATTTTTTCTCATTTGTTACATATGGCCAGTGGTGGAAGAAGTACTCAGATCCTTTACTTAAGTAAAAATACAAATACAGCAATGTAAAAATACTCCATTACAAGTAAAAGTCCTGCATGAAAAATCCTACTTAAGTAAAAGTACATAAGTATTAGTGGGGAAATGTAGTTAAAGTATGTCAGTAAAGTAGTGGTTTGGTCCCTCTGACTATTTGGTGGAGCTGTGAACAACTCAGACATCTGAAATGTGACCTCGACTACACACTGCTTTTTGGAAGATGTCAAAAGACCAAAAGGTTGGAAACCACTGGTTTCATCTTTAACAATGTGTTGGATTTTAAAAGATTGGTAGATTAATCATTGTGTCAAATCTTCATCTGAAAAGTAACTAGTAACTAAAGCTGTCAGATCAATGGAGTGGAGTAGAAAGTACAATATTTCCCTCTGAAATGTAGTGGAGTGGAATTATAAAGTAGCTTAAAATGGAAATACTCAAGTAAAGTACAAGTACCTCAAAATTGTACTTAAGTACAGTACTT
>CABFOP010084283.1:0-10534 GCA_900683385.1 Anoplogaster cornuta | reverse complement strand
AGAAAAAAAGAAAAACATCCGGTGTCTGTAGCGGTTGCAATACTGTAATAAGTCTGTAATAAGACTCCGAGTAGTAGACACTGGACCATGGTGCGATGGGGACCGTTATTGGCAAAACGCCGTAACAGAGCTACAACGGGCAAGCAGAGTTCTGGACACCACATTTCCCACACCAGTCCACACGTTGGCAAGGTTCAGTGCTGTAATTCGCCATTCTCCGCTCGCTGCTACTGAGGTAAATAAAAACAAAAACAAAACACTCACAAAATCGCATACCCTACCTTTAAATTTTGGAGTGGATCCGAATCAAATCACGGGGCCGATCCACAAATAATTTTTCAAATCCACTTGGCTACAGTGTAAAAACTACCGACCTCATTCTCATGAAATTTGGTGCAGGGGTGTAGCATGTCCCAACTTAGATTCCATTCAATTTTGGAGTGGATCCGAATCTTGATTTTCCACTTGGTTTCAGTGAAGCCGGTGAGTCCGGACCATTATATACAGTCTATGGTCCGGACACACAGTTTACCATTTTTACCAGCTGGGGTCGCTTGAGCTCCGCTGCAAATACAGTGAGAGACGAGCTCAGCCTCCTCCTCCACCTCAGAAACTGGATGGAAGTCTGTGCTTGTAATTATTTCTAGTCTTTGCATGTCGCATGAAAAAGCGATCATATATATATGTTCAAAATATAATGGAATATAATGCAGTAAGACTCAGATATTCTGTATTGTTTTTCTAATATTTATTCTCAACTTTTCTCATTTAATATTATCCCTACTGAGTCAACACACATATAAGCATGATTTACTCTTCTGTCCTCTTTTGTGTCTTCTGTTTGGGTAAGCTCTTTATATGTGCATGTGACACCTATATGGGCAGGTACTTACTTGCACTTCAAAATAAAAGCACTTCCTGTCAACACTGTCCATAGTACTACTGAATCATTACCATTAGCAGGTAGGGAGCTGAAGGAAGAACCCATTAAATTTTGGAGCAGATCTGAGTCACGGGGCAGAGCTCTCCACTCTCTGAGTGCCCTTCTAGTCTAATATGGACTCTTAACATTTAGTTTTTCTTAACACAAGTGAAAAATCTGCCAACGGGGTGAGGTAATTTCACTTGTTTACATCCAATGAATGTTTCAAGAATTTTCTTGACTAATTCTTGAAAAAAGTTGTCTCACTCTGCTAATATCAAGATAATATCACTTGATTCAAGCAAATTGGGGAGATTTCTTCACTTGTTTTAAGAAAAATAAGCTTTTAGGACTCAATACTTGACTAAATGAATTGTTACACTGGATATTTTTGCAGTGTATACAAAAGAACAACATGCAATCATGTACTAGTGTCATTACCAATTAATGATTTATGGAGACGTTCAGATCAAAAGTCATCTTGTTTTTTTGCCTTTTGAGTCACTTGCATACACAAAAAGGTAGGTAGTGAACACTGCTGCACAACTCTCACCTTTGTGAGGATGACTGTAGTTCATGTCCAGCCCCAGACTGCTCCAGACAGTGGTAGTGTCTCCTGTGCTCTCCATCACCCCTCCCTCTCCATCCTTCACCTGGTTCCCCAGACCGCTCTCTCTCTGCCCCTTTCCGTTCCCTGCAGCAGGGCTACTGGGGGAACAGACCCCAGACAGGGAGACCTGTCTTTGGCTGTACAAATCATCTCTCTCTGCTTCTATCCTCTCTGGAAGGAGAGGATGATCTCCTCCTCTGTCCTCTGATAGGGGTGCTGGTGGCTGATTCTGGGGACAGACCCTGACATCCAGTCCTGGATTCAACGGTTTGCTGGCAGAGTTGCTTGCTCTCGGTCTTAACAATGGACCATCCTAATGACGAATGGGGAAAAACATGAGAATGATTCAATGTGCTCAATCGACACGGTCACAATCTGATCACAGTGTAATAATCTTACAGTATCTGTGAAGTGCGGGATGGGGACGATGGACTCCCTCCAGTGTAAATGGACCAGGTCCCCATCAATCTCTCTTACGATGTCTTCAAAATCTTCCTGCGCACGGTAGATATCCTTTCTCACCAAGTATCCACGGGCACATGCCTAACGAAGAGAAGAGGGTTAACGTTAAGCTACTACCCGGAAGCAACAGAAAGCCTGCTAGTATTTAACTAATGTTAATGCTAACTAACGTTACCAGCTAGCATCTATTTTCTGGAGTTAGGCTACACGAAATACAAATAATCTGCAAACCCCCACTAAGTTACAACATAAAGACAACGTGCAATCACTATCCAACAACAAAACAAAAATGCTTGTTGCTTTAATAATTGCTATTTTGTACCTGAAACCGGGCCAATATCTTCTCCCACTTGCTTCTCTCCATTTCTATGGTAACGCCAAAAAAAGTCGCGGGACGTGAACTCGAACTTTTAGTTTTCTTCCGGTGAAGAAACCGGAAGAAAGAAACACTCAAACAATTAAAAGCCTCTTCATGTAACATATAATCCTGAAAATATAATACGAATATAATATTCTATCTAGATATTCTACTGCGACTATAATATAATAAAAATGAAATAATAAAATGAATTTGAATCTTTTAAACGATGATTTAATAATAATGTTGTTACACTGTGTCTTATTTTGAAAAACACGTGAGCGGAAGTAAATGTGTGTTGATATATTTTTGTCTGTTAAGCGATGTTGCCGCTCGTCACATGGCCGTTTTCGCTAAGAGTCACAATCATAATTCGTCAAAATGAGTAGTGGCGGAAATCAACGGACCTTGTTCCAGACTTGGGGTGCGTCCGTCTCTCAAAACAAGGCTGTTCAACCGAAAAATGCCGTCAAGAAAGCCGCTTCTGGACGGCGTAACGTCAGAGCAACTCCGAGCAGCACAGTGCCTAAAACACATCCTCCTCCTCGCAGCTCTCTGTGGGGTGAAATCGGCCAGGGGTCCGCACACACATCCGGGTGCCAAGTGCCTATAGAGGACCCTAAATCTCCCGATGAAGATGAAGATGATGATCTCATGATAGTCGCTGTATATGAAGCTGAGAGGACTCTGCGAGTCCAAGATGACAACCCTCCGGAAGTAGAGAGCACTGGGGGCCTCTCTCCCACCCCAACAGTTGGACAGTGTCATCCAGACTTCCCTGACTTTGACAGCTCGTCAGCTAAAGTATGGATCTATCCCACCAACTACCCTATCAGAGACTACCAGCTGAAGATATCAGAGACCGCCTTACTCCAGAACACCCTGGTGTGTCTTCCCACCGGTCTGGGAAAGACCTTCATCGCCTCTGTGGTCATGTACAACTTCTATCGCTGGTACCCATCGGGCAAGATCGTGTTCATGGCTCCCACCAAACCTCTCGTGGCGCAACAGATCGAGGCCTGTTATAACGTGATGGGGATCCCGCAGACTCACATGGCTGAGTTGACAGGTATACGCCGCTTGTTCACACATGCAATAGCTTCACATCCATTTCTTTGACCAAATGGACGGTGCTCCTCTTCCGACCCACACAGGCAACACGGCGGCGGGGCAGAGGCAGGTGCTGTGGAGGTCGAAGCGGGTCTTCTTCCTCACCCCGCAGGTCATGGTGAACGACCTGTCCCGAGACACCTGTCCGGCCCTGCAGATCAAGTGCGTGGTGATCGACGAAGCCCACAAGGCGCTGGGCAACCACGCCTACTGCCAGGTACAGGGTTGCCCGCACACATGCCCGTTTATCGGGGACCGTTGACCAGATTTGCTTTCTGATTCGCTTTCTTTTTTATCTCCCCTGTTCCTCAGGTGGTCAGACAGCTTGGCAGTCAGACTCAGCAGTTCCGCATCCTGGCTCTCAGCGCCACTCCGGGGGGAGACGCCAAGGTGGGTCTGTCTATATGGCATTCTGACCTACACTGTGTACAAAATATTAGGGTCACCACCTTCCTACTGTTGAATTGCACCCCATTGTGCACAATCCATGTCCATGAAGAGGACTAAAAACCCTCTTTATTATCTTTCCATGAAATGCATAGACCAGGTGAATCCAGGTGAAAGCTGTGATTCCCTATTTAGTTCACCTATTAAATCTCATGGAGATGGAGGTGAGGAGACAGTATAACCATCTAACTGCTCCTCTATCTCATTCCTTCCCTTTCCTCCCTCAATCTCTCCCTCCCCGTAGGCGGTGCAGCAGGTCATCTCCAATCTTCTGATTTCTCACATTGAGCTGCGTTCCGAGGAGAGCCCAGACATCCAGGCCCATTCCCACCAGCGGAGCTTGGAGAAGGTGGTGGTTCCTCTGGGAGAGGCGCTCGCCGCTCACCAGGCACGCTACCTGCAGGTAGGCTCACGCTAATGGTGGTCAAAAAGAAAAGTTCACTTGTTAAGACAATCTGAAGCACCAAAACTGAATTTCTTTCCTGTTGGTATAATGATTCTGTAATATGACAGCTGCAGTGTTCTGTCTGGAATCGTATTTTTAGTATTCAGACTGTCATATCAGAAATAGAAACACAAACACAATGACAGACATGCACTCAAACTTACACAAAAAGGTTGTTTTGTATTCAAACGTCCCTCCATTGCTTCTTGCTTGGTTGCCTCATGACTCAGATTATGTGACATTTGTTTTTGGTCTATTGCTCCCACCTTGTGGTCAATATGTGCCTCTACAGTACAAAATCCTCTTCATGTCAGAATCTTTTCTCTGCATATTTCTCTCCCATCTGTGTGGTTCTCTCTGGGCCAGTTAATAATGGATGGATTGATATGTAATGAAAACACCATCCTAGGGCGCACTGTGGTCTGCCTGTATGTGTGGTTGTAAGTCAGACTGAATGGGTTGGGATCATTACCCTGATTTGGATCGTTAGTGGAACCAGCATGCCCTCTCTCTACTGTACTGTATTTCCGCAGCTCCAACTCAGACTAATCTGTCTCACCTGGCTGGACAGCTGGAATGTCACAGCTCCTGTTAAAAGATCAGGACTGTTGTACATTAGCCCGGCTCCGCCTTCATACTGTTGATGAACACTGATTATTACCTTCCCTGTTCTATTTTTGGATTCTTCTTGTGTGTTGATGGCTTCCTCAGTCTCCTCATCTCCTTACCCCCTGGGAGGTGTATTTAATTAACCTCCAGCTGATTGGGGGGGTGTACACTACACAAAGAAGCTGATTAATGGATTTCTAGTCAGTGCTTTGACCTCTGTGTTGGTCCCAAGGCCACGAGAGGATCAAGAGTTGAGACAGCCTTGTACTCCTGTGTCATCTGAGCACTGATGCAACAGTTATGCAACCAGACAAGGTTTGAGGTCAGTTTTGTTTCCCAGACAGTTTTTATTTTATTAAGTTTATTATGGGCTGGACAAGTTGATCTACATAGATCACTTTTGATCATATCTCTTTGATAAATCCAGTGTGCTCATATGAAGTTTAGAGCCATAAACAATCTGTACACAAAGAAGACCAGAAGACAAATCAGTTATACTGTGTTTACCTCAGCTGCAATCTAAAGATTATTATTGATGCCAGTTCATTTCTGGTTTTCAATAAGAGACTGTGTGCGTGTGTCCCTCTTGTGAGTGCTCATCATGTTACTATTACTGAGCCCCAGTGTTTCCTTCTTTGGTAGAGAATAGGCTATATGTTTCAGAACAAAATGGGGTGTGACCCCTTTTGTTTGCTACAGATTGTGATCCCATGAAGGAAGTAATAGCCTTTAGGCATATTCTACAAGTGTAGTTGTTGGTACAAATACCTCCAGCACAACTACTAGTCTTTGTACACTTTTCATTATGTTTTCAAGGCTGACACATCCAATTTGACTGTGAACATGAAATGTTTTCATTCATATACCAGTTTTATTGGATTAGTAAGGATAGATTAATAGATGAATAAAAATAATACCCCACACACATTTTGTAACTGGAGGTATGTGAAGTGTTTTGTTCTTTCCTTCCCCTCAGAGCACATGTTGTGAGTAAGGTGATTCTGTAAGCCAGAGTGCACGAATCAGTTTGGGAAACTCATAGCTTGTACAGTATATCATGTATCCCTCCCCCACCTTATGATCGAATTATAGCAGCATTTGTCTGTAGTAAGAAACAAGTAGATACTGGTGCCAGAATGATATGGAGGTGTCAGTGGCAATGGGAGGATTTAAAATGACTGGAACAGAGCTGAAACCTCACTCGATTTAAATGTCTGCTGCATTCATACCACAATAAGGTAAACTCAATATATCACTTTATTTTTCAAAAGAAAGTTAACAAGTACCATCTTTTCTTGAACAAAACGAATACAACCACAGTAGCTCTTGTTGTTGCACTTCATTGACTTTCACTGTATAGCACACTTATACAAAATATTGACAAAATAAGTGAACAGAAAGAAAAGCCAAATAATCAAACTAGATGTTCTCAAATATTCAGGTCCTTAAAGGGAAAATCAAGCTAAATTGACCAAGGTTTCACAAGTGTCTGCTCATCTACAGCTGCCATTGAGCATCATCTCTACTTAATGCAAATTAAATTCTTTGCACTTGAATTCAACCTGAACCATTCATTGGTTTGGAGATCTGAAATATAACCTGACATGGCAACCCATCCCCTCCACAACAAACAATACTCATATCTGTCGGTTTCTTAGTTTCACACTAAACATAGACTTTATTTGATTGTATACCAGCCTACTCATTCACAGCATGAGAGATTCTGGTGGAATCAGACTATTTGCACTTGAAGTAGAAAATGGGTTACATGTTATTTTCATAAACACTAAAGAAAGATAGGACCAACTCATACTGTTGGTTGTGTAGCATTTGTGGGCTTTTATTTTATGTGATGTGATTTGACAAAGTGCAGGTCCAGTTTCTGTGGCTTTCATTTGACTGACATTCCCCAAAGTACTTTATCATTGCCCAATGCAGAGCAGTAAGCATATCCTCCTTTTAAAACAAAACTGATAAACTGTCCTATATTATTGTAAACTGTAGTTGAGAAAATATAGCTAGTATGACACTTATTTTCCACATTCATTGGTTTGGTTAATTACAAAATATAGTGATAAAAAATCTATCCTTATCTTTCACTCTAGGACTATATTTTTGTTGGATTGATGGTTAAACATTAAAATAGTAAATAAAAGTAAAACAGAAATTAGCTTTCATTTATTATAATTAAAATCAATTATCTGACAAATATATCACCATGAGTACAGTAATGTTCTGTGCCGTTGGTTGGTTGCATATTGGTCTGTTTTTCTATTTATTTTATTGTTTAGTGGTGTTGTAGCTTGTTTGTTTTCTAAATCTCTGTCCTCTACTTTGCAAAGCCTAATTTAGTGTTCCTCGAGCAACCAGTTGTTCCGGCCTAGATAGTGTTGATTTGGTCGCTGTAATAACTGGTTTGTTTACAGTAAGTAGCATGTACAGTACATATTCACTTCTATTGACATCCTGTTTCAAAAGACGGTATACATTTTTATATATATTATTCTAGAAGTACATTTTGTGTGTGTGTGTGTGTGTGTTTGTTTAACACCTGAAGTGACCTGTGTGGTCCAGAGATAAGGGACCAGCAGAACAACCGTGACAGAGTTGGTGTAAGAGAACAAGTTTGTCTAGTGTTCATGGACCTACTCCCCGCATGACAAGACAAAGTAGCTGCCACAAAAGGGGAGGGAATAGGGCTGGAATCCATTTCTTACCTGGCTTCACTGTCTGCAAAGGGAAAGTTGTTACGTGTTCCTGACAGCACCGTCGGTGCTCACCTTGGGTTTATCACTCACAACAAGGAGGGCTAGGAATTAAAACGATTTGAACTTTGAACCAGAAAAGCACTGCGTTTCAAGTGGGATTTCTATAGTCTAAAAGCTAGAGCAGGAGCTGAACTTGCTTGGTAGGGAAGGGCAAAGTTAAGGGAGACGTATGGGGTTCGAGGGTCACAGGTGGGTTCTAGCTTGATCCTCTCCTCTGTCAGCGTCGCTCTAGGAACCAGATCTCGTTCTGACGGTTGCTGTGAGCTGGGTTGGTGTAGCCAGCTATGATGAAAGAATCATTGACGCACACACCAGGGGAGTCGAGCGCCTCGGCCAGGAGAGTGAACTGATTCATGATGGTCACTTCATTGGTGGGTCCGGTAAATACCCTGGGAGAAGGAAGGAAGAAAGGATGCAAGAGTGTGAGGCATCAGATTTCCATGTCCATGCAAAGTAAGCAAAACAGACCACTCCTGTCCTTTTGTTAACTAGAAAATCATTGTCAGGATCATTGCTAACTGGGGGAGGCAGTTAACCTGCAAGTGGAGAGCGTTTATTCTATTCTCTACTGACCTTGTGTATACCACAGTGGCAGGCCAGACCTCTATGGTGATGTCGCCGTCCAAAGGTTGCGGGGGCTGCGCCTGGTGGTTATTGGGAAGGTAGTAGGCCACGGTCACGTCGCGGGAGATCGCAGAGTGATTCTCGTCTGTACGCACCACCGTCACGATGGGCATCGTCATGCCCAGGTATTCACCTGAAGAGGTGAAAAACAAAATCTTCCATAATTGCTTACAGGCCTACTTGAAATGTTAGTGGAGATATGATTCTGTTTGGAGATGATTCTGAGGAACGATTAGGCCAGACATTGAATGTGTATGTTAAAGTGTTGTTTGTGGACTCACCTAAAGAGTTCTGCTGGCAGATGTATTTCATTATCCTCATGAAGCCATAGCAGATACTCTGTTCATAGGTGTCCTCACGCACTGCGATACACGCCCAGTGGGCCTTTTCATAGTGGCGTTTCTCGTATAGCACCTCCTCACACTGGAAAAGCATATGCATAGATAAAGGCAGAGACAGGAGAGGACTTAGTTAGGACTTGCATATCTATTTTGTTGTTATAGTTTTACAGTTTTTATAAAATGGAATGCTGTAACATTCTCTTGTCCCTTTCTGTTGCCACAGATGGGAATGGGAATCGAGAATGCTAGCAAATCTGCTGTCTATAAAATGTGTGATAAATTACTTGTGCACACCATCTGCAATTTGCAATTAAAATATTTACAACAAGGTTTCAGTCTGACCTTTCTCACTTAAGACGTATGATGGTTTATTACTGTTGAAGTGCTAAGACATGAAACAACGCTCACTAGACAGAGTTCTAAGAATATGGAGCCATGGATTCTCCTTTTATTAACCTGGCCAAGTCTTAACAAACTAATTAACCCCCCATTAAAACTAATTAGCCCTTTTTATTTATATGTTCCCCTAAGGAGTTTTAAGTTGTAGTGGGTGACAGAATCATCCTTGCCTTGTCGAAAAATAAAATTGCTGACCTGTACTCTCACACAATTTTAAGCAATTGCAGGCTGACTGAGGGATTTGTTGTGCTCTTGTCATGCAAGGTCTCAATTTCCAGGTCTAGTCCTGGTGCACACACCTCACCAAGCTGAACTTATACTTGAAAACAACATAAACAGACTGGGTAACCCAGGCTGAGAGGAGAAAGATTATCTTGATGTTTGAAATAGTATATCAGACTTACCTTCTCTTTGCGTGCGATGAGGGTGAAAGGGACGTTTTCTCTGTTACTGCGTCCCTGGTTGTTGCTCGTTAGCTGTTGGATGGGCTCTGCCATATCTGTCAACAAACAAACAATACTTGGTTGCAAAAATATTATAATCTTGTAAATAATATACTAAGAGTAAACAAATAAGTCTGGTGCTTGTTGTTTGTCCATATACGTTTGTTTCCTGAAGCCATGGCATGTTTGTATTGGACACTGGCAGCCAAACGTGTGTGGTCGCGCCCATGGTTGAAAAAGCGTCGCTAAAGTGCCCTCTAGAGTGGCGAAAACGAGAGGAAGTGCCCTATTGGCTGCCTTTCACATGGGAAAAAATGATTAGTGCCTTCTAGGGTGCCCCTTCATGCAATCAATTATGATGATGTGCCCTCTAGACCAAGAAAATTTGATAACGTGTCTTAATGAGTGCCCTTCTAGCAGTGTTGTAGTACTCGAGTCAAGGACTCGGACTTGAGTCCAACTCATCAGGACTTGTGACTCGACTTGGACTTGAGCACTGATGACTCGGACTCGAGCATTGACTGCATTCGGACTCGGACTTGTTAATTGATGAAGACAGTTTTTTTGTTTTTGTTAGTTTTTTTTGTAATATCCATCCATTGTCTAAACCGTGGTCTAGGTAGGGTCACGGGGGGTGCTGGAGCCTATCCCAGCTTTCATTGGGCGGAAGGCAGGGGAACACCCTGGACAGGTGTATATTATAATTAATATATTAATGACTTGGACTAGGGTAATGGGGACTCAACTCGGACTCAGGTAATGGGGACTCGACCTCGAGATTTAGTGACTCGACTACAACCCTTCCTTCTAGCGGAGAAAACGGGCTGCAGTGCCATATAAGGTGCCCTTACAATGGTGTAAACTTCACGTTCCCTATGGGTGCCCTTCCAATGGAAAAGGGTGCCGTTATGAAGTGCCCTCTATGCCCCCCCTACATGACAGTGTCCCAAAGGGTGACCTTTCCAGTAGAGGAAATGGGATGCAGTGCTGTATAGG
>CABFOP010084282.1:0-14803 GCA_900683385.1 Anoplogaster cornuta | reverse complement strand
GTGTGGTTAGGGGTTTTACGGCCTTAAAACATGTATAATAATTGTAAAAAATAAAGCTGATTACTTCGCGGATTTCGTCTATTGCAGGTTATTTTTAGAACGTATCCCCCGCGATAAACGAGGGACCACTGTATAGTAATGCCAAATGCAAAGGAAAGACAATATGCAAAAAGGTAGGCCCTTACAGCAAGGTTTATACAAGCCATGTTTTCACTGCAGGCCTGGTGATATCTAGCTTCTTACAACTTCATGAAACTTCTAAGTCATAATTTGTCTACATTGCATATTTATTAAGTCCTTGTTAGATAAACATTAGTTGTCATTTGATGTATTTGTGCCAAGGATGAGCATTGCATACTGTCTCTTACATAAAAAAAATAAATTGTAAGGAATAATGTGAAAATTACAATCACTGAGCATATGTAGTAATACTGACTTTATTAAACAGAGATAAATTATCCAGATTATCTATTTTATATTATTCTTGCTGCCATATGTATTTATTTCAAGCAAGATCAGAAAACAATGTAATGTTAACAGGGAGAGTGGTAGCAATGTCAGCCAGTTAGCTGTACCCGACAACTGAATGGGCAGTGTGTATCTGTAGTTATCATTGTGATGAATTACTTTAGTATGCAATGATGTGCTGATGAAACTTGGGAATAGCATCATCAGTAATGTGTGTTCATCTTGATGATGTACAACAAATCAAATTGTAGCCAATTTAGACATTTTTGCTAGTAATGCCTCAAAATAATACCCTCTTTTCCTGCAATCAAAGTAAATACACAGTTGACGATGCATGAACTTGCTTTTTATTATTTTCTGAATGAATACACTGAGTGAGAAATCATATGTAAAATGGGAAAATAATGGGAGCCACCAGCCACCATTATGGCTACATGTAGTTGTGTAGGTTTGTGTGTAGGGTGTAGATATTAAGTTAACTTTGCTTGCTTTGCTTCATAATGATTCAAAGAAAAAGCGTATACCGTAGCTATATGCAACATTCAACAATCTCTGATAAAATATGTTTATGCATTTTGCACCTTTTTAGATACACAGCCTTTTACTGATTATTACAGATGGTCTCTAGCGTTGAGGCTAAAGTGGCATTCGGCTGGTGGCAGAACCTCACCTACAAACTGAAAAACAGCTTGGGGTGGCTGTCGATGCAGGTTACCCTATTGCCCACACCCAAAGCATTATGTTTACCTGCTCCTCTTATGCATTTGTACTTTGATTACAGCGGTCAATGAGATTAATAGAGATGTATGAACACAATGGGCTGCAAAATTAACAACCAGAGAGCACGTTTTTCATCATTAAGCACAATGATTATGAATTAAACTTTGGGGGAAGAAATACATGTGAATCTATATCTGTGTGCAGTTGAGTCAGCGCTGGTAATGAAAGCATAAGATGATGAATGGGTGTAATACATGCTTTCACTTTTTATACATCTTGTTAAAAAAGCTTCCCTAGTGATAAATTGGAATAAAGAGGCAGTAGCGCCAACTCAGCCACTGTCAACAGACATTTATTAATTTCTGTCCTTGCCTTTCTTTATTGTGCATTAAAAGTTCAATCTCAACCTTGCTACAGTACGTCCCAGCAAAACCAAATCCCTGTGCCCAGTAAACCATTAGTGACATTTTTATCCATAAAGGATACAGGGTGGACAGTACTTTTGCAAATATGAGAGTCAAAGTCTGCAGTTAGTGGTGCAATAAGTACATTTTTACTGGCCCATAGCACATAAAATGACCATATATATCTGCAGGGATTTGATAGAGTTCAATCAATGAATACTATGCCAGGTGTTGATATTCCTGGCTTTCAAATCTCACTAGCCTGTACTCTGTTTCGGATAAAAAAAACTCCCACATTTCAAGAACCTCCCAATCCCAGTTGTAGGAGAAAGGCCTCACCTTGAAGATGGTGCTGCCTAGCTGGGCAGGGGACATGCTGACTACAACCCCAGCTGACTGGAGGGCTGCGATCTTCTCTTTGGCTCCACCTTTGCCACCAGCGATTATGGCGCCGGCGTGGCCCATCCTGCGGCCGGGAGGAGCAGTTAGCCCCGCAATGAAGGACACTACAGGCTTGGCCTTGGCACCCTGGACACAGCAACAAGGAGGGAGAGAAAGCCAAAGCAAAGGCAAAGTGGAGGGAAATAGGGTGAAAGGGACAGAACAGGAGAATGACATGGGAGTGAAAATGGCAAAGCAACAAAATGGATGAAACATAGCGAAAGCGTGAAGAAAGAAAGAGAAGAAAGGGACAAAAATAAAGAAACAGTATTACTTTTCTCCTGCACTCATTAGAAATAAAACACTCCATGTCCTCCCATTACCAAACCCCCTTGATAAGAGGCTTGTCTGTTCTCTCTGTCTCCCTCTGTTGCATTATTATAACAAAGGGTCAATCAGGCCATTTAATTGCATGGGCGTGTGTGTGACCAGATAGGGGCTCAGGTTCCTGCCGTTTCATATCCTCTCATTTCTGAGATGGCAATTAGTCATGCAGGCACTGATTAGCTCAGCGCCTGTCTGTGCTGTTCACTCACTGATGGATAGTTACATTCAACAGTTGAGATCATTTCCAAGGTGAAGAGAGCTAATATTTCATCTTCAGCAATAACATAATCTGTGTGTGTGTGCGCGTGCGTGCGCAATAGCTAATGAATCTTTAGGAATAACATCATAATTGTGGAGGAAGTGTGTGTGCGTGCCCACACACACACATGCACTTGTCCCTGGGCTTTCAACGGAGCCTGTAGCTCGTCTGGCAGACTGTTATCACAGGGTTAACATGTGCCATGTTTAACAACCCAAGGAACACAGTGAGGTCCTTGAAAGAGGCCAATACACTTATGTTTCCATCTTACTTCCAAATTGGAATCTGAAGCTGGCAGGAACAAAATGGCAGCCAGTAATATGAACTGGCAATGAGCTGGGATGTGTGTTGAACAGTGTTTCCCCCAGTGTACTGCAAGCATCTGGGATATATGGAAAAAACTATCTGTCTTGTTTGCATTTCTTTAAACCAATCACAATCGTTTTGGGCGGCGCTAACACGCTAGCGGTAGTCTCGCTAGCAGTAGTCTCGCTAGCCAGACCTATCCATTGATCTAAGGGACCGATCTCCACCATTGATTTACATATCCACAGCGCTAGAGGTAACCAGATACCAGAAGGGTATGGCTGTATTACGTCTGTCTTTTGCTTTCATGTGAAGCGTGCAAACCACTCACAAGACTCCGCTGATGCCGACTTGTTTAATACATTAAACAGCGTGAGTCATTGACGCTGTAAAAAGGTTGATAAATAGTTTTGAGCGTCACAACCCCCGAAATGACTCGTTTCACTATCAGGATTTGATCAATTGGGTCCGATAACATTTGGAAAGTCTAGAAGAGCTGCACAATTTAATTATTATCCCCGTTCAAGTTAGCATTCCAAGCAGCATTCCAGGGCTTGTTGTTCAGTAGCCATCAGGACTTTTTCAGTGCAAAAACTTAGATATTATTTATTTTAATTTAATTTATTTTGTTGTTACAAATTCCAAGACTGTACATTTCTTTGTAAGACTGCTATTATAGTTATTGATGTTTTAAAATGTCTTATTTATAACAACACATGATTAGTCATATAGTAGTCATATTTTCAAATCTCCAGTCAGCTTTTAGCACTGACTTAATGTAGGGCCCTATGGAATCTGTGTTATAGCTTTTTTTAAATTCTCAATTCTGCGACTCCATCCATGATTCTGTTATCTATAACAGAATCTACCTTACTGCTGCCATCAGTCTGTCACTGGCCCGTACCGAGCCCCGTCAAAAAAGACGCTTGGCCGCCGCCAGGCCGCCGGCCCCCATCAAAAGATACTTGCCACTGGGCCTAACAACTTTTCTGGGGGAAACCCTGGTTTAAGGACATCACAATCCTCATCTATCAGGGAAAACTTAAAGACTTGGCTAGCAATAGACTGCTAATGAGACACAGTAACACTTGAACTGTAAACTTGGAGATAAAATGAAGTGAGATGAAGAAACAAGAAAAGGAATTTCACTTCACATATATTTTTCACTAAATATATCCCATGCATCTGATACAGCCAAAGCAGCACTAAACCCAGTTCCATCCTTTTGTATTCTGGAGTGATCCACTAGATGAGTCACCCTTGTGTGAATCAAGTCTTAAAATCTACCTTAACAGAATAGGATTTAATTACTCTATTAATCCCTGCCTCCCTGGATACTAAGTACTAAAAGGGAAAGTCATATTACCATTTCCTTTTTCTGTCTTTTGTCTTCCACTGCGAGCAGCTGAGATATATTGCTTTAATTATGAGACCATACAGGGTGGTTCCCCCCACTTCTCTGTGGGCCAACAGGAATGGAAGAAGCCTTAGTTCGAAAAACAAAGAGTAAGCCTGCTCCAGGGTGAGGCAATATATCTGTAAGATTAAGATGCCAAAGTGAGACAATTATAAGCTCCTTTACACATGAAAGGGAGGTATTAATAAAGTCGGCATGTGTGCATACAAATGGCGCACACAAACACACCTCTTCTAACCTCATTCTCCCCAGACTACAATCCGTTAGTTTTCAGTGTTTGTTTCCACTGAATTACAAGGGCTTAGCTCAGTTCAATGGAGAGCCTGGGCTAAATGTCAAGAGGTTAAAATGTAACCTTCATGGTAGCTTAGAATACTCCAACCTACTTGAAATGCATTAAGCAAATTGTTATACAGGTTTTCCGTATAAAATGTAATTCTGACTTCAGAAAGCTAAAAAAGACTGATTCTCCAGAAAAGACAGGCAGACCTTTGATATAGGCGACTTATAAGATCATGTTATGTTGGTGAGCTTTCCAGACACTGATGCAAAGACTGAACCTTGAAATATGACTTCCACCATAACATCTGAGAGCACAACCTGGTGAGAAGTATAAGGCTACTTCTTGAATTTTACAGCATTCTGACATCAATAGATAAACACTCTCCAGCAACTAAACTGTGACATTCATAATTGGATCGATACTTCTTGACAGTAAGTGGAGAATTCACGCCTTTTGGTGTAATGTGTCTTTCCCAACTGGGAGTTCAATATATGTAATGTTGCATGACGACAATTAATCATGACCTTGGCTCTTTTATTTCAGTGTGCATTCTATATATAATCTGTCTAGCAGGGCAAGATTTGTCAAGTTAATGTGACATGTATCTTCTTAAAGACCCCTTGAAATGAAAGATGGCTGAGTTGTTAAGCGATGTACCCATCAGCGAAGTAATCCAAGATGATGACGCAGACCAAAAGAAACACAACCTAGGGAATTGTATCAAAACAGCCCCAGATCATTTTTCCCTATTCGTTCTCTAAATGCACCGTAAAGTGTTTCATTGTGAGTGAGCAGCATTTAGACTGATTCCTCTAGCGAGCTCAAGGGGCTTGTGCTGGGGATTCATTTCAAAGGGAACATGTATACAAAGGTTTATCTTTAAATCAAATCAACATGGTAGAGATTTCATAAATGGTGCATAAAAATACTAAACCTCTTTCCCTATTTTATCAAAATGGAGTGAAATCTAGTGGGGTTTTTTAACCAATATTTATTCAGGGGAAGTCGACTTAGCACACTTGCTCTTTTCCAGCAACACCCTGCTTTACATTCACACAGGTCAACACACTGACACCTGGGAGCTGTATCCTAGGTGACTATATTGATGACTTGAATACAATTGTTTTCAAATCAAAGAAGACTTCAGTTTGCGGCAAAATAAAGCAATGCCTTCAGAAAACAGTCTTCGTTTTGAACTTTCTTTGTGCTGTTCTCCATTTAAAAATATCTAACTCAACTGTTTTGTGTATAATGCACTACACAATTGACTTTCAGTTGACGATCTGGTGCTCACTCCCATGCTCTGCTGGGCTTTTTCATGCATGTTAGTGTTTCATTTGAATGGTCCCTAGTTGTCAACACTCTGGGTGATTAGGTGGGGGTGTTCACTTTATACAGTGAGCGAGAGAAGTTATTCTCCTGAGGCACCAGGGGGAGATTTGCATGCATTAGGGCAACCGAGAGCAAATCAAATCCATTTCTCAGCTCCAGAGCACCTTAAACACACTCACTCACACACACAAACAAACACACACACACGTTCAACAAAATTAACAGAGTGTAAAAGTCAACTGCGAGCAGCAAAATCCTGAGAACAGGTCTAGTGAAGTGAAGAATGTCATTTGAAAGTTCGTAGCCACTTAGCTACATGAGCCACCCTCACCCTCCCTCCCAATCACGTGTGCACAACAAAACTGATGATGGTAAACTGCTCTGTGAAAGCCCTCTAGATTTCTGTAACATGTCCTGTGAATCACACCTTCACCTGTCTCTCACACTCACTTTCTCACACAAACCACAATCACACAACCAGAGAGACAGCCAGGGGCTATAATCAAAATCAACAGATTCCTAACATACAACAGCTTACAGATTTAAAAGGGCATGACTAATAGTTCATTTAGAGAAGAATACATATTTTTACATGAACACGTATGTCTTGGATGGTAAAGAGCTGTAAGCACAGCATATTATAAGAGGTGAAATGAAGTTAAGTGAAATATTAGTGGTTCTGTGTGTGTATACCCTTACAGAGTTGTGCTGTTTGAGGTACTCTGCAGCGTTCTCCTCAGCATTGCCACCAATTTCTCCGATGAGGATGATACCCTCTGTCTTGGGATCCTGCAGGAACACCTCCAGACAGTCAATGAAATTTGTCCCATTGAATGGATCACCACCAATACCTAGACAAGACAAAGCAAGACCCAATTCAAAACTCTCAAGGGAAAATTCTTGTATTTATCTGATATTCAGATGGTTCTTCAGCCTGAGAGTAGACTAAGAAGCAGATGAAATATACAGGCATGGTGTGATCTGATGATCACCATATCATTAGCAACATATCCAAATCAGCAAAATGTAGCAAGCAATAGTATTTCAAAAAGACCTTTTCCAAATCATTATGGTCCAATGGCAAATTTGGCACATGTAATATCCATCAAGCAGCACATATTTTAATAATGTTGCACTAGAATTTCATCTTCTTCTTCCAGCAACACATGTAGCTATGTACTGCATCAGGAAGTAATTCAAGGCAAGGCAAGTTTATTTATATAGCACATTTCATACACAGAGGCAGTTCAAAGTGCTTTACATAATATACATACAAAGAGATACAAGGCAAAACAAATTCAGTGGCAGCTTAAGTTTGCTGATGCTTTGTGTCTATTACCACAGATCCCAACCATGCATTCCAGTTTCGCCTGATTTTTAGGATGCTCTCGCTGCATAGAAACACCTAAATGCACCCATACAAGTGGTGTTATTTTTTGTATTAAAACATTAAATGTTTTGATACAGTCTGGATATATAAAACTATCCGCTGTGTGACTATGTGCTAAATTCATATTCAGTATGACACAGGTCACTGGTAGCTTACCAATGCAGAGTGACTGGCCTAGACCAACTTGTGTAGTCTGGTGCACAGCTTCATATGTCAGAGTACCCGATCTAGACACAATGCCTGAAAGAATAATACAAAACATATTTGAACATATTGCATTTCAAAATAATTTATATTAAATGTTATTGTTCCAACATGGCAGCAAATGCAAAAGCGATCACTACACATTTTCGATTCACACAAGGGTGACTGCATCTCTTTATCAATTGCTCTGTGTACAGAGAGAGATGTTAGTTGATTACTATAGAACAGACTGCAAAGGTCCACAGGTCCACATACATCTTATCAAGCGGTCCATATTCTGAGTGAAGAAAAACAGAGGAGCTAACAATGGTAGAGGCTACTCTTTGTTAGTGAAGCTAAGCTTTAATTTATTTCTATTCGATTACAAGTCTAAGTCTTTGGAGGCTGGGACACCTATTGGGAGAACATCGAGACTGCAGTTGGTATTCTATTTATAGATACACAGATGTATGCTGTCAATCAGTGAGTATTCTCTAGTGAAACATTCAAATCAATAAGCAAGTTCTGTTTTCATGTTTAAAAAAAATCCAACCGAAACCAGATAGAATTCTGACTATAATTTTGGAATGATCAGTCAAGTATTTCCCAAAGCTAGAATCCAGAATTTGCTCACTTGATGGAAGAATGTGCACAAATCTACACAAACACCTTAAGGTTGTCAGTTAATAAATTTCATGAATAGTTTCAGAAAGCATACCAATTCTTCCTTTCTTGTGAATATGACCTGGCATGATCCCAATCTTGCATTCTCCAGGCTGCAAATAAAGCATTTCACAATTTCATTAAAATGGCTGCATTACAGTCAGACACCAATTGAACTTTAGTACTACTGCTGGATATAACTGGACATATTCCATTACTGACTACTTCCAGCACTTAAAAATTCATTACCAGTTTTGATACATTTCTTTACTGAATGAAAACATGTTTCATTATGCGATAGTCAATTATTGTTTAACATTGTATATGCCATCAGCTCATTTAAAATAAATCAGACCACATTCAATAGATTTCCTCATCACAAATTACTATAAGCAAGAAAACTTGACAAAAAGTTCTCATTGTAAGAATCAAAGATTTGCAATACTTTAAAGTCCAGACACCAAAACGTATTACAGTTCCATTTTGATATCCAACCCTACCGATTGCTACCAGTTTATTTTACAACATTAAGAGAAAAGCATGCTCATTCAGTTTTGTATGTTGTCTAATTTGTCCCTGGATTCTGCGAGGAAATGTGGGCTTTCAGTCCCTCCAACCAACACCTTCCTTCACCAGTTAATTTCTATGCCAAGTATAAGCATTGAAGATGTAACTCACTCACTCACTCACTCACTCCAGTCATGCCTATATGTGTGCTCTTACATTGATGACTCCTGGGCAGTTGGGGCCTATGAGGCGGGTGGTACTCTGGCGCAGCAGCTTATGTTTGACTCTCACCATGTCCTGTTGCGGGATGCCCTCAGTGATACACACCACGAGGGGCATCTCTGCATCAATGGCCTCAATAATGGCTGCTGCCGCAAATGGAGGAGGCACATAGATCACAGTGGCATCTGCCCCTGTGCCTTCCCTCGCCTGAAGCAAAGAGTGAAGGCATTGGAGGTGCATTAAAATGGAAATTCTAAAGTTATGAAATAGTGCCACCTAATGTTTCTCAAAAAAATATTTGTTAAGCTTCATAGTCATTCAAGGGCTATTCGCTGCAAATCTGCCAGACCCATTCCATCCTTTTTTCTAAAACTTAGCTTGTGCTTTTACACTCCACATTAGCTACTTCAAATATCAAGGAACCTAAAAGAAACAACCACAGACATGTAAGATGTAAGATGTCCTACCTCCTTGACAGAATTGAAGACTGGCAGGCCGATGTGTGTCTTACCCCCCTTGCCGGGAGAAACACCTCCAACTAACTGGGAGCCATAGTCCAGAGACTGCTGACTGTGAAACGTCCCCTAGAAGGACAGAAGAGTCAGTGTGTGTGTGTGTGAGAGAGAGAGAGGGAAGGGGAGAGAGAGAGGGAGAGAGAGAGAGAGAAAGAATGATGGAGTGGTGTACAGCCACACTTGTAGCATCAACCTTGGGATATCATTAAAGACAGTAAAGAGAAAGGAGAACATACACTGTCATCAACGATTAATGACCTATGCCATGTGATGTCTGCTAAAGACAGTCATGGAAGTGACTCCTTGTTCACAATTGCATCTGTCACACTCCTCGTATGTCATCTCCAACACAATTCTGCCCCCAGCTGGTCGGAATACCGGACAAAACCCAGAGGCACTCGATGCACAATCGGTCTCATTGAAAGTCGTCTTTGAGTGGAATGGCAATTTATGTTTGCAAAACATTAAAAGAATAAATTTTGGAGGGAGGGAATATTATTTGTTAAAGCAAAGTAATACCCTATCATACACAGGTGACAATATTAAATATGGTTAATCTAGAGTGAAATATTGATTTCTACTATAAATATATTTAATTCTATTATAAGAAAAAAAAATCTCGCAAATCCAGCCGAGAATACAACTTCCGTCTTAAGTAAAGACGCCTGGAGACAACACAAAGTTGGATTTTTCCAACGTATCATTCACTCTGCTGCCATCAGAACTGTTGACCTCAAGAGTTGGCATGCTAGCGAGCACCGGTGAAATTAAGTAACCATAGAAAACAATAGCATGACCACAAATGTGAGTATGCTTATACTACAGGGCAAATGAAATTTAGTAGAATGTCACTTTGTTACCTTCTGCTGTTGATAGTGTTGCGTATTCTGCATTTAGGGAATTTTATCATCATGGCCGTCATTCTGACAAACTTACCATAACAATAAGAGAAGGGAATGTATTTTTGTGAGGGAAAATTGTGTGATTGAAATTGCAGTTGTAATATAACTTTCTGCAGAAATAAGCAAAGCCTATCAGTCAGAGTTAATAATTACAGAGGATGTTGAAACAATATAAATTAAGTACTCAAAGGTCATAAGTACAAATAAATGACCCCAATGTAAAAATGATAATTACACTGTTAAGAGGAAGAAACTAGAAGAAATTAGAAACTATGAATCATCATTTCCCCCCCAATTGTAATAGTCTATCATTCCTATGCAGTATTCCTTTGCCCTGCTAACTTTGCTCTTTTTGCCAGACACTATTCTTGCTAATGTTGGGACAATAAATGTGAAAAATGGTTTGCTTATCAAGCCAGAAAGACAAGTCAATGTGCACTCAATAGTTATCGCTTCATTTCTCATCCTTTTCTAATTACCCCAAGAGCTCATTAGAACTATATTTAACAACCTTTTATTATGTTGAGGAGAAAATGGAAGATGAAAAATGGAATGCGCATAAGGATAGAGGAGAGGTATAAATCTGTAAAGTCAAAGTTTTTGGCTTGCTGAACACAGTTGCCAATAGTTTTATTCTTCCTGACTGGACATGGTTCAAAGACAATTACCGGCAATATTTCATGTTCTTCAAAAACAATCAGGAACGAACATATCTGCCACTAAAAGTTATTACAATTGATTACAACCAAAACTAAAACTACACATGGAAAATAATTGGAAATAGTTATTTTCAGCACTGGCATACAGTAAGGTGAAGAAATAAATATCTTATATTGAACGGACCTGGAACAGCTATTGCTACAACAATCAATACATAGGTAACTACTGTTCCCAACTAAACTAATACAACCCGGACTCTCTTGTCACACATGGCAAGCTAAATGCACAAAGAAGCGAGGGACTGGTGTGTGCATATCGTGAGGAAAAACTTTGGTGTCACAACATGATTAGAATCCGCTGCTCTGACTGCAAAGAAAAAAAACAAAAAACAAGGCCTGTTGATGGTGTGAAATGTCATAAGTTATCTTTGCAAACCTGCTTCCCAGTGAACCCTTGGCAGATGACTTTGGTGTTCTTGTCGATGCAGAGGTTCTTCCTTGAGGCTGTATAACAGTGCCTGACTCCAGTCTGCTGCACTGAAAAGTGAAGAAGGGGCCACACTGTGAGATTTTGGATGAAATTTCTCCAAATATCAATAAGTGAACAAAATCCTATACAAAGGATAAAAACTGCTTGTTCATTAAGCAGAGGCAAATGTCAAGGGGCAAAGACTGCACTGTCACAGGCACATGAAACATCACTGTACCCACTAAGCAAGAGGTAACATACAACAAGGTGTGCTGTCATCCAAAAGTAATACTGTTTAGAGGTCAAGAACTCCAACCAAAAAGCGGATTATTAAATTATTTTTCATTGATAGCAAACCTCAGAATTTTCCTTCTAACACGATAGCAAATTGCCAAAGATTAAAAACCAGCACTGTCCATTCACCATTCCTCAGAGAAAATGGACTGGGGTTTGGACTTTGGACTTTGTTCACTCCTAGCTTTCTGGCAACACTCCCTTTTCCCTTTCAACTTGGCTATCTTTTACTGTGATTCACACTGCAAGCAACATGATCAACAAGTCACCTGAGGTCCATCCATTCCCTATACAGCTTGGTGACCAGAGAAACTCAACTTTTTGCAGTCATTTACTGTCAACCAATCAGATGTCTGCACTTCCTTGTTTCACTACTGAAAATGGACAGGATATTGATTACAACCATTCAAACAGTGCTCTACAACTTTTATTTAGAGGACTACAGGAAAAATAGGTGTCCTATAATTTCTTGCTCCATCATCCTGAAGCTACAGTTTACATTTACATTTCAAATGTATTTTGGAGTGACATTATTACAAGATTAATTTAGTATGAGACTTCTTTCACTTAATTGTAATTGCATATTTTTGTGGATTGATTCAGGCACATCAAAGTCCAACCAGAGTTGGTCAGCAAAATCAAACTTGTCTTTAAAAAATCATGTCAGGCCAAATGGCCAGTCGCCAGTCTTGAGCTTGTTCACATTCCAGGATATCTGCGCTGATCGTCAAGCCTGAGTGTCCAGACAGGCTTAAATCGGTGTTAAAATCATCAAGTGTGACTTAGGCTTCAGACAACATGTGGAAGTACTGGGAATCAATATTGACCTGGGACAAGTTATAACACCAACTGAAATTTTAAAAAATGCTGTTGCCATTAAGGCAGCAGTCAAAATTAACACTTGGAGACCACAGTAAGCGTAATCAAGCCCTCAAGATGTGTTTCTTTACAGATTTGCCCTAACCTCAATGCACTGCTCTGCACTGATCTGAGGCTTAAAAACCTTGGGGTAATTCATCCTGAATTTATTGGCAAGCTTGACACGACGATTGGAGCCCATTCTGACCCTGAATTGGGGCCCTGTGTAAGTTAGAGAAGCTATTGGAGATTTTCTTCCATTTATTGAAAGGTTTGACAATGCATCGGATATTTTATCAGAAGCATTGGAGTTGGCTGACATGTTTAATGGGAACAGCCAGCAGTAGTTGCCTCAACGACTGAACTTTGTTCTTCTTACAGTGTGTCATTCAAACAATGTTGACATGCCCTACAGTAGCTCAATAGCCCAACAAAGTGTCTCAGTTTTAAACTGTCTCTTCTGATTTAAATCAATGATGCAAACTGAAGGTCATTGACAGCCATTTCCAATGCCTTGTCAAAACAACACCACGGAAACCTTCATGACTAAAATGCAATTTGACAGCTCAAGTGTCAAATCTATAACGTTACACCGAGCTGCAAGCATGCACATCCACTAACTAGCAGCAATAATCAGACAAAACAACTAAGCTGTTGGCATTAATCGTACAGAATGAATGTATATGCTGAATTAAGTAAAAAGGACATGCGAGGTCAAAGTTCAACACTTTGCTCTGGCCTGGGAATAGCTTGGCAAGGAGGCTAACATTGGCTTTCTGTATAACGTTAATGGGGAGCTAGCTAGCAGGCTAACTCTAGCTATCTGTGTTACACTGGTAAAGGATGGCAAGCTAACGTGAAAGTTAGCATGCTAGCTAACTGACAAGCAGACCCACAGAGGTTTGCGGACCATACCAAGACTGTGCAAGCCTACAAAGCTCTCGCCCAATGTACAGAACACTGCCCATTAATGTTTCTCTGGCTGACACTAAACTGTCAATAGTTTATTCCTGAATATTTATTGTAATTACTTATAATACTCACATAGCAGCCTAGCAAACAGCCTGCTGTGCGACATCTTCGGTCATTCACCAATGACACGGGAGGCTGGGACCTGAAACTAAGGTGTTAGTTGACTACAAATATCCCCGTCATGTCTGGGTCTTGAAAACAGGCCGCAAACATGTTGACGCTTCTAAATAATCTCCGTGAAATTTCTAGATTGAACTTGACTGCTGTTCTATTTTTTATGACACTTAAATGTAGTAAACAAGACAGTAACTGACGTTAAAAAAAATGTTCAGGCAAAATATAAAGGCTGATTTGAAATCGCAACGAATGCTGGGTAGTGCAGTTCTCCATACAATAAGTGAAACGCAACTTTTTTCCCCAACACCAGAGGGCGACTTAACCACATGGATATAGTGGTTAAAACAGATGGGTCGGTATTTACATAGCTAGGCTAAAATGAAAGATTGACTGAAATTGATATTTAGCCAATTGTAAATTTAATTCTGGTTTGTTGTTTGTATTTTAAAATGTGGACTTTAGGAGGGCACAATAACAGAGGACGTACACATCACTGAGGATTAATGGGACTACTGTGGAGAGGGTGAGCAGCTACATATACCAAATACAAATAATAAATATTATTCAGCTGAACGCACTATTAGAACCACACTCCCCTCCCTGCAGGACCTCTACACCAGGAGGTGCAGAACCAGAGCCTGTAGGATCATGAAGGATCCTCACCACCTCAACAACGGACTGTTTCAGCTGCTGCAGTCAGGCAAGTGCCTCCGCAGCCACACAGCCAAAAGGAGTTTCCCCAGACCATCAGGACTGTGAACTCTGACCTCTGACCAGGCTCCACACACTGCCCCTCTTATACACACATACACACACATAGGGCTACATATAGAGACTACACATATTTATATATACATTTTTTTTCTCACATATTTTTCATACACATATATTTTCCCCCCAATTTTATATTTTATATTTATATTATTTATTGTAAATAGTGCCTCCTCTTTTTACTGTAAATATTGTTCTTTGTTTTCTTTATTGTAAATACTGTTTGTTTGGTAATCTTAGTCTTAAAGGTAGTATGAGCAATTCCGAGTGCTTTGGTTTTGTCTATGTTTTTACCTATTTAGCAGCGAGCGAAGTTCCGCCTTC
>CABFOP010084272.1:0-14580 GCA_900683385.1 Anoplogaster cornuta | reverse complement strand
TCTGGTCTATCTCCTGTCGGTGTAGTGGTCTCTCTCTTTCTCCTGTATGGTTGTTGGTCGTCGGTCTAGAAAGAAGCCCCTCCCTCTTTGATTCTGATTGGCTGACACCAAAACCTGACGGTTACCGGTGATGGTTTAGATTTCAGAAACACCTCAACGTGACGTCGTCTACGATAGAAGAACGATCCAGAACACAACACAAGAAGATATTTAAGTGTTTTCATTTGGAGCGGTTTTCCACCAACATTTCATTTGGGAAAATAAATGTAATCTCTGACGCCTCAACTAACGGAACGCAGCGCTCTGATTGGACGGCGTCTTCTCATCCTGTCGACAGAACAACAACAAACAATGATTCCTCTGTCTCTCTCCCTCTGCATCACACACACACACACACACACACACACACACACACACACACACACACACACACACACACACACACACACACACACACACACACACACACACACACACACACTTCCAGTATCACTATTCATTAATATACGGGAAGGAATGGGATTCTTCTGGCAGGTCAAATAGGTCACCTTTCAATGCCAGGGGAGTGCGTGTGTGTGTGTGTGTGTGTGTGTGTGTGTGTGTGTGTGTGTGTGTGTGTGTGTGTGTGTGCGTGCGTGCGTGCGTGCGTGCGTGCGTGCGTGCGTGCGTGCGTGCGTGCGTGTCTGCCTGTCTGTCTGTCTGTCTGTCTGTCTGTCTGTCTGTCTATTTGTGAGTTATAGGGGCTGAAATCATTACAGCTTCCTATCTGACTGGGGGCAAAACCAGCACAGCAGAATGGACTACAGGGTGATTATTGATCTGGATGTGCGATTTCATGCTAGGCATACAACTCGTATCATTCACAGGATATGGCTATGGCTATTGACTGTATAACAACTGCTGGATAATTATGTTTCGTGTCATGAACGATATTGTCTGAATGGCGTGACATTTTGAGGAGCTACACTATTTACAGCCATTTGAATGCCATGTCCTCTCCAGCACTGGCAAAAATGATGCCGTTTGCTCCTGTTCACTAAATGATAGATTGAAACTGTTAAGATTCTAGCAAAAACCGGTGCCAGAGACGTTCGTCATAATCAATTTCTCGGCACCATTCAAAGTCATCCAAGGTGCAGACTACGATAGACTGAACTCCACTAAACTCTCCATGCACCAGGCAACCTGTGTGACGGTATGACAACACTAAATATCCCAGCAGGCATGTGGTCTCTGACAGAATACCAATTAATGTTGGGAGTCTTCAGGAAAGCCGTCTCTTCGTTCTCTGGCCCATCGTTGACATGCTGTCCACTCTTCACCTTAGCAAAGGAGATCTGCTTAAGGAGTTTCTCTCTGCCTCTTTAACAGGATTCAATTGAGTGTAAATGTCAGCAGGCTTTTCCAGCACCTCCTATGGAGTTTAAGCAAAAATGTCATTTGTAAACTGTTGACCATATGGTGCAATTAATAGCATAGCATGGCTGCTCTGGCATTGCTCCAGAGAGCTTACATGGGCAATGTGATGATAAACCATGCATCCCAGCTAGTTAGCGAGATAGTGTGCAGCCAAATGTCAGCATTGTTTAATGTGATAGTAAATTGGCTTTGGAAAATAATCACAATCATGTTGTGAGAGTGAAATATACTCCATATGCGACAGATCAGAAAACATCTACTGCAGGAATTACTGCCATCATATAATGTGTGCAAACATCTCAGTTGAAATGATTTACTGTTTCACTGCAAGAAAGCAATTACAGATATCACAGTGTGTTCTATTAATTGTCAATACAAATCTATCAAAGTCTGTGACCTTAGCCCTGTTTCATATATAGTAATAGCTTGTTATAACCCACGGAATAATGCACACAAGTTGTAAGCCTGAGGGAGCGGAGTGGCCTAAATACAAGCAAATGCAGCTCTGTTAACAGAGAGCGCACAGCTACAGCCGCACACATCCAGATTAATTAAGTCAGCAAAAAGTCAATTGGTTTTCAACTGTCTCTCCAGTCAGGTTACGTTTAATCATTTTCTTTTAAATGTATTGTGAACATTTTGTCAAACAAACCATCTGCAGATGCAGCGATACGAAAACAAACAGGATCTCAAATTCTGTACACACAGTGAAAGTGCCTTAGTTGGAAGAAAACTGAGAGCAAAGAGAGATATTATCCATGCAACACAGGTTCGACTTTCCTCGTCATTTCTGAAGCATGTATCTGGAAAGAGCTTTGCATATATATATTTTTTTTATTCCTTTTGTCTAACAGCGTATGAATTCATATTTGTAATGCTTTGGGGATTATCTCTGCATCTGTTTACTTCAGTTTGTGTGTTCTGTTTTGCCATCATTACTCAGAGCTGGAACCTGTGAAATTGGATGTGGACCTTTCCAGGCATGTGAGGGCTTGCTGGCGCCTCTGCATTTCACATTTAAGTTGACATTAGGGCCAAAGCCTGCTAGGGGAATTGAAGAGTGAAGAGCAGGAGGGCTCCGATGCACGCGCAGCCTCATTTTCCTTGAGCAGATGAAGAAAACGAAGGTTGGCATTGGATAATTAAAGATGAGAAATACAAGTCTTGGTCGAGGATCAAGAGTTCGCAAATGGAATGACTGTAAACAGAGTGTGATAACAAGTTGTACTCCCTGATGGTGTTTTATGCAGGGGCCCATTTCGTTTTAAAATCACAAATTGTGTTTAGCCAGTGTCACACAGAGAGAATAAACCCCGGGGGACTATTGTGCAGTGGATAAAGACTGGGATTAATAATGTAGTTTTAATTGCAAAGTAAGTGTAGCCGTAATTGCCACTGTCAAAACAGACCACACAGTATGTATGTGGCAAGCCAGTGTGTCTGACTGCATTCCAAGAGCAGATTTAAATGCAGCCAAGTAATATCTGAAGAAATTGAAAATTCCTAAAAAATGAAATCAGGATATGGTGCTTTGTGATGTTGTACTCAAGGTCAGGCCTGGAATAACTTCTCTAAGGTCCGAGGATAAAAAGAGCACATTGAGTGCTATAAAACTGGTAGCCTTCCATATTTCAGTCTCCTGAGGTGCCCTGGTAACACAGCTATACTATATTTATGATTATGATATTTACGAGTGCTCTGAACCTACCAGCATCTCTCAATACGGGCCTTCATTTTATTCCCCCCTAACTTACAGGCATTCAGAACTTGTCGACGACAGACGTTTTCACTTCTGCAATTCATCTCATCATCAAGGCCCAGCGCCTGTAGCCGGTGAGGCCATCGGCATGAGGGATTCTCACAATGTTGCATACAGAGGCCACAGCAGAGCACAGAAGCTGCCCAATCATGACGTCATTGAGTGTTGGTTGTTGGCTGTATTTCAATAGGAGAGATGCTTCTTTTGTTTTTGTCCTGGATTTTTTTACATTTTGGGTTGATTGTTTCCCTCGTGATATCCAGCAACTGTGGTTGTGGTTGTGTGTATTCAATGTAATTGTGATGATCCTTCACTGAGGGCCTTTCTTACTGACTGAGCGAGCCAAACTGACCTCAGCAAGTCAGATTATTGCAAATAGGGAGTCAGTCTCACTCAATGGTTTCCATGGCGCACGTATAAGCCCCAGTACCTTACTACAACCCTTTCTATCTACCACATAGCTAACACTGCCTGGTAACCATCTATCCTGGGTATATGCTGAGGTCGCGGGTTCACACCTGGTCACTGTCAAGCGGGTACATTGGTGTCAGAAGAGGGATGGTGCGGTGAAGGCCCATCGGAGAGACGTGTCAAAGCAAGAGATGTGGTCTGAAGGATGCCGTATAGTTCCAAGGTCGCTACACTATCCCCACCAGACAGGAGAGTGTGTCCCAGGACCTGCTGTTGTTAATGGTAGCGTCATTGCTTGCCTGTTCCCCACTGGACACCACAATACTTCCTGAAAGGCACATAAGGTAAACAAACCATAAACCAAGTCAATTACATTTTCAGAAAAGCATGAATTTTTTGGTTCAGGCTTTGTTGCCTTAAAAGCCCCTATCTTTATATAACTTACGTCAGTTTGATGCTCCTTACTTTATATAAACCTTTATTTATGACTTGTGAGTCGCTGAGGTTTCCCCTCATCCACAGAGACAACGAGTTTACGAGTTTTGATGTGTACCAGTGGTCTTTACGGCCACGAGCCACCGAGAGTCTGCAGGTTTTTATTCCAGTCAAACACTATACAGCAGCTGATTTCACTGATGAGCACACCTTGAAAACAGCTGCTGTAGTGTTTGGTTTGAATGAAAGTCTGGTACCACTGATGAGACCACCATGGATTTATCTCATGTCAGCCTAAAAGATCTGTAAACTCTATTCCGCAAATACAAAAGTGTGTAAAGTGAGTTTTGGTGGGTTTACCCTCCAGCGCATCTCTGCTACTACCTTATTAACATTACTAGCATTAGCATTTTCTGTTTAAAGAAGGGAAGCTCAAGGCGAGAAACGGATAATGACTCTTCGCTATCATTAGGCTCATCACTTCAAGTCAAGAAGTGAGACATATTTCTTGTTTGCAGATGGCAGTAATTGCCCCGCAAAATCATTATTTCCTGGGTTCTTGAAACAATGAAAAATGGTGTCAATGCATTATTGAAAAGAGTCTATTGGAATAAGAGTTCAGCTGTCCATTGTAATTAAATTGTCACATGACAATCCTTTCTAAAATATCCTCATTACAAAAATTTAATCAAAATGATATTCTGTAAAACAGATTGCCAGCAAATGGAGAAAATAATAAAAGAGAAAGTCTCTGAAAACCCAGTAATTATGAAACTTTATTTGAACAGCATGCTGGTAACCACAGGGAGCGAAGGTGCAGCAGCACAGCTGAATATTAATGCCAATTTGATTAAACATTCCCATGTCTGCAGAATACTGCAGAATATCCCACTGGCAAAGAACTACGAACAAAACAAATTAGCCTGGCAATTTTAATTATTCATGTTCTGTTTTCTCCAAACATTTCTTGTGTCTTTTTCTGCCTGCTGAGATCTTAACAACAGATGTTTTAAAGGACAGAACAAACATCAGAGTTTTTACCCACTGTCTTGCAATGACTTTCCAGCAACTTTCTTTATAGTTGCAAATGCCTCTAAAACGATGAGTGAATTGTGGCTCAAACACTCTCCAGAGATATTTTATATCGGCATAAGTCAATAGACAATAGACAAGTCATAAGACAATCTGTCACTATCACAACAATGCATTGTCAAATGATGGGTATGACACTTTAGAAATCAGAATTCTGGCCTTAACTGCTTGCAGAGTACTTACTGTAACTAATGTTTACTGCCAACAATTTGCAATGATACTAACAAACAAACTGAAGACTGTTGATGGTGTTTTAGATGCATATCCGATGGGCTGAGGGTTGCAAGGTAAGCACAACCAAATACTAAACCTGAAGTAAACAGCAGCCATTTGTGTAAAGGGGAATATCATGACACTGTGTTGCTACTTCAAAACTGATCCAAGGATCATACGCTTCTATTTAGATGAATGATGAAGTCAGTGAGAAGCCTGCATGGATGGAATAAGCAAGTTACATTTTGGAATTGTTGTTGCGGTCCAAATAAGTAGCATGGAGGTAAATGGTGTTTCAGTTCGCTGATCATGACTTGAGTGGACTAATTCAGACTCCTGCCAGTCTGTCACTGTGTTTTAAAAAAAGGAACAAGTAAGGCAGGCTAATTGCAAGCCAAGAGTAACTTTTGAGGAGTATCATAAAGCACATATGGCAGCCATCTTACCAGAATCCAACTCTAAACTTGCTACAGTATAAAAGGAGATGAAAAGATCTGAAACGTAGCATGTCCACTGCTTATAACTCTCCTGTTTTAAACTTGGGCTTTCATTCAATGTTACAGTAAATTGAATGTGAAAACAGAGCTGGAAACATCATTTCGCTAGACCTGCCGGTAGACCGCGTGGTTTTGTGATCTCATAATCAAGAACAAGATAATGACGACATGAATAATTATGAATAGTTGAGATTTGATTTCTTTATTATGCTCATTGTGCTGTCCAGCCTATTCTATTTCTCTCTTGTTTTGGTTTAAAGCAAGCCTTCGATTGCTGATGAAATCATACTGCTGGTCATAGAGATGTTTGCTCTGAGAAACGTCCCCTGGCAGGATGTGAGCAGGTTTGACCCACAGCAACTTCCTCTCCAGATCTCTATAGTAAAGACCATCCATGCTTGTAGTCAGGGACCCAAAGTATTTTTTACAATAGGAAAATACTGTAAATTGAGGCTGTTCTGTGAAGAATCTGGCATTCAGTTTGAAGACTGGACAGCTCGCTACTGTGCAATCCCCCAAAGCAAAGCCCCACACTTCCTGCATCTATAAATAGGGTTACTTGGCTGCCTTTCCTCACACAACTCCTCTGTGGCTGCCGTTCTACCCAGTAGCATGGCCTGCCACAGCAGAGCACCACCATCCGCCGTGCTCTGATCCAGCATGCAGCGCTGGTGGTCGGCTCCACTGACATACTGGATCACGTCAGCCTCAGACACGGCTCCAGCTTTGCTCTGACCTCAGGTCTGCAGGAACTTTGACAAAGATATGGACTGGGGCACACGATCCAAGGCGCTGTGTAAGACATGTTTGCTTGAAAAGGTTTACATCTGCATATCCACACCTCTCTTCTTATCTGAGTACACTAGATTTAAAACTTGTAATGGTCTTTCTGCAATATTTGATCATAATAGTGATGAATGATATTAAATGTATTGATATTATGTACGTTCCAATTCAATACACTTTTAAACAAGCTTTGTCTTTCATGTAGTATCATTCCACACCAGTTGTGTATGGACATAATGATAAAGGACTGGTTTGTGTTTCACCTCCTGCTCCCCAACAAGGTTGTCTTCTCAGACACATAAAAGCAAATGGAAGCAGGATTTATGTATTTATTTCATCCGGCAAGACAATGAAGAACAAATTGATATTTACAAATACAGCCTGACAAAAGACGAAAGGCCTCAAAAAGGGGAAGAGATTTGTGAGAAAATAAAAACGATATGGATTAATAATTCAGAGAGATGCAGCATGGAAGGATGAGATACGACACTTACAATGGTATTTATAGAGTCCTTGAAAGAAGATGCACGGATACAATCGTCCAGTTTTAGGGACTATTGTCGCATATTCCAGTCACTGG
Source organism: Anoplogaster cornuta (assembly GCA_900683385.1). Taxonomy (NCBI): domain Eukaryota; kingdom Metazoa; phylum Chordata; class Actinopteri; order Trachichthyiformes; family Anoplogasteridae; genus Anoplogaster; species Anoplogaster cornuta. Next base: position 7,388 of record CABFOP010084272.1, on the reverse strand, counting down.
CTGTAGAAACTTGGGGACATTTGGCAAAATGTGACAGGTAGAGAATGTATCACGGGCGAAGGCTGAAGTTTGTAATAGGTTCTCCACATAGGGGGGTGTCAGACTATGTGAGGTCTGACTTTGGCTATGGAAAGTTAACACAATGCAGAATACAGCAGTGTGCTTTGTAAGGAGCACTGGTGGAAAACCTGATGGGATTTGTGGTAAAGTTGCTCTGTTCTGCCCTGTATATGGCTTAGTAAGACTGAGGTGATCATCTGGACCAGGGTTAGTGATGCAAAGTGAAGGATGAGCAGTTGTGGTATTGGAAATCAAAGCAAGATTTGACCAGGAGGACACACCAAGGCAGTGCACATTTGCTAACTCAAGGAAGCTAGTGGCACATCAGTGGTACTATAACCAAGGACCTTGAAATGTAACCGGATACACAGAAAGACTTGACTGGGATTATTTATTTGCATCAAATTTCAAGCTCCCCCAACTTTGGAGACCAGCAGGGGAGGCCAGGGAGGGAGGCCAGGGAAGGGGGCCAAATCCCCACATTAGGATCCAGTGGTCTACTGCTGCATGCTGGGAGCCAGGGACAAAGTTGTACAAGTAAAATAGCGATGCTAGGCTGGCACCCACTTGCTGAGCTGCATCGCTTATTTTACATGCCATTAATTCTGAATTGTTAATAAAATGCACTGGGAGCTTATTGATAGCTTTTTATTACCTCGTTTATTTCATGTCTTGTCCAGATTGCTACGCTCTACTAAATTATTCATGAGTTTACTTCTGGTTGTCTCGCTGCTGTGCCACGTTTTCTGCATTGTTGAGGCAACTAAAATGTACAGATGCGTTTATGCAGGTTTCACATTAAAACATTCCTTTTTACTAGGCTCATGGATGGAACAACTATCAACCTGACAGTTTTGCATCAGAAACCTGTTGTCAACATCAATGGGGCCATTAGGTGCAGGTGGACAAGTAAATCCAGTATGTATATGTAGACTATTTTTCACGACCTGTACATATATGCTGCCATGTTAGAAAATGTGTCAATTTGCATCATTGACTGTCCAACTTAACATATGAGGTAAGTCAAATGTCTATAACCTAATTGCCAAATTGACCCCATTGTTTTATGATACTGTTGGTTCATTGTACAATTCATGTGTTTTGAGACACATTGGCTGTATCTGGAGCTGTTAAAAATGGTCAACTCACACATATATATATAGTCACAATTATAACTCATGTTCTTCACTGTCTTCAAGGATATCTTAATAATTTTTTTTTGCAATTGATCAAGTAGAACTGAAATGTTGGAAATCATTTGCTGTCATCTTTGACCACATCGCCCCCTGCTGTTAAAAAATCAAAATACAGACATTTGTTTTGAATTGTTTTACTCAAGTGCTTTGATTTGCTTTTAATGACTCCTGATTATTGATAATACAATGCAGCTTTTAGCAATCTACTATTTATGACATATTTGTTGTGTTGTTGTGTTATCTGAATTAAATCACTAAAACAAGAGTTAGATACAGATCAAGCAGGACCAAGCCTCAAATATTAAATATATTTGGTGACAGGTATTTTTTCCTTTAAAACTACCCAGGTAACAGACATACCGGGGGAAGCTGAGATGAGTTCCATGATACATTAAAGTATATACATGTTTATGTACAAAATAACTAGTGTCAGTAACACTATTGCTTAGTGTAGGTTTCATCCAAAGGAAAAAAATATGTACTACTACTACTGTTACATTAAGGATGTCTTACACACCAAATAATGGTTTGAGTTGATCTACATGTATCAAATACGTTCTCTTTTATGTATAGTCTCACATGTTGTTTCTCTCCGCCACCAGAAATAAGCATCAGTGCACTGCTGAAGTCCCCATAAAATATGCTCTTTATAAAGTAATGTTTGATGCATTCTCTGTGTTGCAAGATGGATCACCTCTCTACTAAGCAGTGCCATGAACTTAATGTTTCAATATTCTCACATAGCTCTCACACCTTGACAAATTGAAATGTACACTGATTTTTTTTAGGGCAATACTAAAAAGTAGTATTGTCTTGCTAATTGAAAGTCTCTCTAGTTGATGTTAGTTGGTTATTTTTCTTCACTGACAAACTGCCACATTGAATTTTCAGTTTCAATAAAATGCTAGTGACTTTCTGCCTACTGTACTGAACCGTGACTTCAATGCATGATGTTGTGTAGCAAATCATTCCACCCCTACTGTCCAAAATACTTTTGGAATAAGTCATGTGATACACCGCTTCACAGTTGGCAATATTAAAATACTTTATTACATCATTGACAAATAAGACATGGCACAAATACTTGTTCGTGATCTACGTGTATCTATTAGCAAGGTCAACAGTAGAGTAGAATCCCATTAAGGTGTTACAATGCAAAGCACTTACTGTAGGACCGTAACTCTGTGTTATGTTGACTTCTCCGAGTGCGTTGGTTGGAGCCAAGTTCTACATTCATTTGCTTTTCCTCTCAGGCTTCTCTTTGCAGTCTGGCAAATCAGCTGACATTAATTAGTCTTTGAGAAATACAGCCACATATGTTGTCCAATTGATGAATCCTCTTGATGTTTCTTCTCTCACAAATAAAAAAAGGTGTGAGTAAACTATGGCAATTATTACCCTGAGGACATTTGTTTTGTATCTGCTGACAAACAAATAAATCACGTTTTTCCCCCCACACAAGATATTACATGTACAAAAAACAGAATTTAATTGATTTGGTGAATGCTAGTCAAGCTATTTTGAGGACCAATTTTGGAAATATTACAACCTAAAGAATTATGAATAACATATGAAATGTGTTTGCCAGTGAAATTATTTAGTCCAAGCAAGAGGATGAATGCTCTGACAAACCAGATTATTCTATTATTGGAATTGTATACATCCACATAAACGTTTTAAATTTCATTTCCACTCTGCTAGATAAGATTAGTACTTGTGTAGATTTCCTGAATAATTTAGCAGCACAATAAAATGTGCACTAAAAAAACTAGTTTTCTAGTCCCTGTATATCCAATATCCTCTGTAATAAACAGTAAACAGTAAAGTCATCCATCTGACAGACACACTGTAATATAGAAGATGTTGTGACAGCAATTCTTAAATCCTAGCAATCAATCTATTGGTGTCAAATGTAGGCATACTGTCCCCGCATTGGGCATCTATTCTGTTTATTACAGGCTTACTATGCCATATGAGTTGTTATGGGACAAACATGGACTTAGGATGTGTAGCGTGTACGCAGACAAAAACACTTCCCAGGCTACTCATAGTGACTGCATTTTCTTGGGCTCCCAACAGCATCAAACTTGCCCACTTTTGCTATAAAACTGAAAGTAGATTTACTGGCTCAAACTAACCATCAAGTCTGTAACGATGCACTTGTGAATTTAGCTGTGTGGACCGTCTGTGGATGGTCCCACACTGTCCTCCTCAGTGGAGTCCTCGGAGCTGTTGACCACTGCAGCGCTGAGAGTCTGGAGGTCCTCCAGCACTGCCAGGAGTGTCTCTGACGGGATACAAACAGGTCAGATGAGTCGAGTAGTGGCATGAAAAGAAGAACACGAAGAGGTCGACGTGGTGAGCGAGGTTACCTTCGGCAGGTAATTGGGCTGTGGCTCCCACACCGCAACTCCTCACTGAAGGTCTTTCTCCTTGTTCCCTGAGAGCAGCGGTGTTTTGAAGGGCCGTTGTGCGAGCTCTCTTATACCCACTCAACAGCTCTCTCTCATGGACAGTGGCCTGCAACACAATAAGTTCACAGAAGGACAAAAACATAAATATAGTCTTGAGAAAACTTACTTTGCCTAACCTTGAGTCTTTTTGTTGTTGGCATTTTGTCAGTAGAGAGAGACAGGAAAGATCAGGTGAGAGAGGAGGGATGATATGCGACATTCAATCCCAGTTATGTTCTATGCGCCTCAGACCACCGAGCCACCAGGACGCCATAACCTCGAGTCTTACCAGTAGCAGGTGTTTGTCCTTCGCCATCTCCTTCAGTTGTTTGTGTAAATCCTGTACCTCCTTCTTCGTGTGTTCACTCTGCAAATGCTGTGCTTCTTTCGTCTGATCCCGTTTCCTCGCTGCCTGCCTCTCAAACTGTCGCAAAGTCATCACTGCAAGAGACAGAGCAGCGGCCACGGAAAATGTAAACAAGCCCAATCGTTAGATCGCGCTCAGCAATGCAGGAATAACTCCGACCCCACATCTCAAAACCAGTGTGGGCTGAGGCAGGATTGCGTTGACCCCTCTACCTGCTTTGGTGTGCTCTCTCCTGGCGGTGTTGACTTCAGCCTCCATCTCTCTCAGCCTCTCAGCACAGCGGTCCTCTATTGCAGACAGGGCTGGAGAGGAACAACAAACACAACAATCTCACACTACATTACATTTTCAATTTAGGGGGCACACCGGATTTGAACACATTTGTCGGTAAACCTTCACACAGAAAGTGGCAAATAAACACATAGATTTCAGGCTAACCAGGAATTACCATGTAGGCATGGTAGAGCACGATAGCTTCCAACAAAGTACGGTGGCAGTAGGCTGCAGGTTAGAGAAGTGGGCTTGCACAAAGGAATAGTGAGCCAATTTAAAAGTTGTAATTTTAATTAAATAAATGCTACAATGTGGATTTGATGTATGCAGTAGTAGAGGTTATAGAAGTTGGCTTGTGACCGGAGTTCAAATTATTATTATTATAACATTTGTTTAAGACTCGTGAGTCGCTGAGGTTTCCCTCATTTACAGAGACGACGAGTTTACAAAAGTCAAGTCTACATAACATTAACTACATAATTATCACATAATCCAGTCCAAAATAACCATAACCAACCAAAGCACCAAATCCTTGAACCGCCTGGGAAAATAGTTGGGGAAAGTGAACTATACTACTGTCAAGGTGCTCTTGAGCAAGGCACGTAACCCCCAACTGCTCCAGTGGAGCTGTTCAGTGGGAAGCAATAGCATATTGCTCCCAGGTGTGAATATGTGGATCTATATAATGAGAAGGGTGTTTCTGAAACTTTCCCTGGATAAGTAAAGGTTAAAAAAGTAAGGAAGTTAAGTAGGCCCGGCCTCACCCTGCTCGCTCTGCTCCTGCAGGCTGAGTAGCTGAGAGCGGAGTTGCTCCAAGTTGACCTCGGCCTCCTCCAGCTGGGTCTGGTTCTGCTGCAGTCTTCGCTGGGCCTCCTCTCTGCCGGCCACAGCCTCCTGGACCTCCACCCAGCTCTGCTCCAACTCCTGCTGCTGCTGCCTCAATTTACTCTCAACTGGGGGGGGTTAAAAAGGCAGACTGAGACACGATATTGCTGAAACGTGGCTGTGCTACAGATAAGGCATAATAAGGTGTAGTGACTCATACAGATTCTCACACTGTTCTCTCAGATCGGCCACAGCGTTTTCAATGAGCTGCGGGGTTCGTTTGAGCTCCTGTGCGAGAGTGTCCCTCTCTTCACACACCAAGTTGAGCTCTGCCTGGAGGTTGCTGATGCTGGTGGGGCAACACGGACACGATAGCAGAGCAAATAAGCAAATAAAGTAGTGAGGTAGATAACGAGACAAAAGTGTGTTACAAAATTAATACAAACATTTTCTTAGCTTGTGAGAAAGTGACTATTTTTACACTAATAATCCCCTAACAGGACTTCTACTTCTACTACACATGTTTTATTAAAAATTTAAAACGTGAACGGCAATAGAAAATACATTCTCAAAATGAACTGTGCACTTATGCTGTAAACTGTAAACACAAACACGCGTTTCTCGCTTATGTTAACAGTTAATACAATGCAACTTTAGTCAGGTTGGATATTTGTTTAGATTTTTGAGTGTAGCCTATCTGTAAGCGTGATCAGTGAAACCTCGTACCTGTCAGCAGCCTGGTCTGTCAATTTATTGGCCTGCTGCACTTTCTGCAGAGCCACCCGCCTCATGATCAACCCTGTGATGCAAAACATTGTGACTTTCTACACAAAAACACAATAAATCTGTTGTGATAAATTCCATTGAACCATGTACAGTTCAAACTGAACCACTGTAATCACTCAACATCAACATACCTTGGATTGTCTCCACTCTTCTTTTAGCAAAAGTTAGCCTCTGGGTAAAAATGTTGAGCTTTGCTTGAGCTGCGTCCACTTCTCCCACCTTGGTCTCAAATGACAGACTGAATCTATGAAACAGTGAAAATGCATGAGGAAAACACAATACTGTAATGCATCTGTCAAAATTAACAAAGGTAATTGCTTTAAAGGGGTATTTCACCCACAAAATACTATTTTTCTATCAAGTACTCACCTCTTGATGCCTTGAATCAAGAGAATTTTCGTTTTTTTTTTGCATGCTTTCACTGTGAATGATGACCCCAAAAACCGAGGAAATACTTGATAATAGGAGTTAATAGGAGGCCATGTTTAACAGCAGCAAAACAATATCAAAACCGTTTTGCACAACCCGTACATGCGTGAGACTTTGAATCTGGAAAGGTAAAGTAAAGTAAAGTCAGATTTGAGTGAAAATGCATGTGTTTTGGACGTACTGTGCATATGACTGGATAAAGGACACTTGGATTATACTGGAAGAGTTGTGTGAGCGTTTCTAAAGAGATTTTTTGATATCGTTTTGCTGTTGTTAAACTTGGCCTCCTATTAACTTCCATTCATCAAGTATTTCCTCGGTTTTTGGGTTCGTCATTAACAGTGAAAGCATGCAAGAAAAACTAAAATTCTCTGTGGATTCAAGGCATCAAGAGGTGAGTACTTGATAGAAAAATAGTGAGGGAAAAAAAAGTCATTTTGTGGGTGAAATACCCCTTTAATTACACTTTCCCCAATTTATCCTCTCATTGTGCATTCAGACAAATGTGTGTCTACCTCTGCACTGCCTCGGTCACAGTCCTCAGATCAGCCTCTGCTTTCTGACCCCGTGACTTCAGTTGCACATTTTCTTTGTGAGCCTCAGCCAAGTCCTGTTTCACTGTCTGGGAAGACAAACACACATCCACAAATCAAAGTATCGTATGCACCACCTGAAGCTCAACCTGGACAAGACTGAGCTGGTGTTCCTCCCCCGCCGGGCGAGGGTTGTCCACACCGAGACCTGGCCGTCACCATTCGCGACGCTGCGGTGACGTCAACTCGGGACTGCGAGGAATCTGGGTGCGACACCGGACGCCCAACTGTCGTACTCGGAAAACGTTGCATGAGTGACGCGCTCGTGCAGATTCCTACTCTGCGACATCAGGAGGATTCGCCCCTTCCTCACTGACGAGACGGCGCAGGTGCTCATCCAGGCTCTCGTCATCTCCCCACTGATCGCAGGACAGCAGAGTCGCTGCCCGTCTTTCGCCGCAGGCTG
>CABFOP010084234.1:0-11025 GCA_900683385.1 Anoplogaster cornuta | reverse complement strand
TTGTTGTCTTCCTGAGGGATGTTTACGTTTATGTGGGGGGTGAGTAAGTCTGAACATCTTTTTAGGCTTTTAGGCCTATAGAACATCACAATCTGCCTTTAAAAAGTTTTTTTCTCACTGTCCTCAACTTAATGTAAATATGGTGTTTCTTATTTGTTTTGTTTTTTTGTAAAAATTCTAAGTGGGCCCACTCATGTTTGATGCTTTTTAGGGAGGCTCTATTGTACATATGTATGTGCGTCTAAAATGATTGGTGGTACCTGTTTTCTTTTTGATAATATGATGATGTAACTTAATATGTCTTGAGGGGTGTCTGATGATTTGGAACACACCCCCTTTACACACCTGTAATTAGGTGGGCATGTTTGGGTGATTGCATAAAAGGCCCAAGCACTATGCTCTAGACATTGTTTTTTGTCTTGATAAAGGTTGGGAGACCGAAACGTCGACAGCAATAAACAACCAGTGCAGAGGTAACTTGTGTGTGCGGGAATTTTTTGATGTTACATGGACTTGATTTTTTGGGGTACAGTTCCCAGCACCACAGAGAGAAGATACAGCGGTGTGCGTGTTCTTCATTCTACTAGAACTTCCTTTAGCAGCAATAACCTCAACCAAATGTTTCCTGTAGTTGCTGATCAGACCTGCTCAACGTTAGAAGGTATTTTGGACAATTCAGTTCATGGATATTATGGGATGGCTTCCATGAACGGCTTCAGGTCATGCCACAACATTTCAACAGGGTTAAGGTCAGGACTCTGACTCGGCCATTCCAAAATGTTAATTTCTGTTGTAGATTTGCTTTTGTTTGGGGTCATTGTCATGCTGCATGACCCAACCCTGTAAAGATTCAGATCATGGGCTGTTACCCTGATATTCTCCTGGATCATTTCCTGATACAATTTGGAATTCATTGCTCCCTCATTCATTAAATCCATCTAGTCCTTCCACCATGCTTCACGGTTGGGATGAGGTTTTGCTGTTGGTCTGCAGTGTTTTTTCTCCTCCAAACAGCGTTGTGCCCTTTTGCCAGAAAATTCAGTTTTGAGAAGATTTTGTTCCAGTATTGTTCCAGTAGCTTTTTTTTTCTTATTGTGGATTTACGGACACAAATGTTCAAAGGTTCTTTGTCACCTTTGACCATTATGCGGCAGCTCTTCCTGGACACCCACTCCTAGGGAGAGCAGCAATGGTGCTGATTCCCCCCCCCCACTTGTATGTAACGACCATAATAAGCGAACATTAACCTTTCGTCTGCATTCAATTACCACCTTAAATAGAAGTCATTATCCTAGAGGTTCACATACTTTTTTAGGCTGGAAAATGTAATTTAACAAATAACATGTAAAAGTTATTTGTTAAATCACATTGTGTTTATCAATTGTTATGAGTTAGATGAAGATCAGACCATATTTTTCGAGCCATTTATGCAGGAATGCAAGTAATTCTAAAGGGTTCACAAACGCAACTGTATGATAGGCAGGAAATGGGCTGGTTTTGCCAACTTTGTACCATTATTTTGGTTTTTAATTGGTCTTAAATTCAATTCCAGGTGGCAGTTTGAAACCTGCAGATGCTCTGAGTAAGAGGCAGGTACACGCAACAGCTTTTTACTTAGTGGACACAGTTGGCTGTAACTAGCAGCAGTGCCTATATCCCCTATTAACAGTCAACAGTAAATCTATCTGTCTTTATCCAAAATAACTTTAAACTCACTACAATGTTATTTCACCTGGGTTTTGACAAGTGTCACACCCCTTCCAAATCAAAAGATTGTTTTGTCCATCTTCATTTCTAATTGCAATAAAGCCCTTTAATATGACAACCTGCTGATGGCGTTTTGCTTGCAGGATCAGATCTTTTGTTCTTCACCGCCTTTATCATTGTTCTGCCTCTATTTGTACTAGTATGTCCACTCTAGTTAGACCCTTTGACATAATTTTATTGTCGGAGCAGTCCACTTCCCACCTTGGGGATCGTTGGTGAGCAAACCGTCCATTACCCTGTCCCTGTCCTTTCTCTGGCCTGTCTACTGTGCAGTAACAAAGGCATGGACCACCTCCACGGCATGAAAATGAAGAATATGGTGCCTTTGTACGACCTGTTGCTGGAGATGCTGGATGCCCACATCATGCACAGCTCCCGCCTGCCTCGCCGGCCTCCCCAGCAGGAGTCCACGGACCGGAGGGAGGTTCCCCTTGGGCCCCACAGCTCAGGGAGCAGCCTGTCCAATACCTGGACTCCCAGCAGCAACAGAGATGAAACCCAGTAGCCGGCGCAGCCAGCGGAGCAACGGGTGTTCTTTTTTTCAAAAGGAGTCAAAAATCAAGTGTACAAGTGTAACGCAGCCTTACCCCACGTGCTCATCTTTAGCAATGCTGCGCTCTGCTTTGCACAAAAATATATTTTACTGGAACCATCTAAAAGATTTTCTGTGATCACTCAATTTTTCCAGTCATTAATGAAGTTAAAGTTAAAGATTGAACTCTCTAAATGTGTCGTCCTATCCCACATTGAGAGACCAGAGTGAAACAAACAGTATATACTTTTAAACAGTCGGCATTTGCAGCTTGTTACATATCAGATTGTAAAGCTCTGTTTGTGCGAAGGGAAAAGCCAGTGGAGGTGATGAGAGTGGGGCAGACGCTGTATAAGGCTTTGATCATCTACATAAATGGGCGCCATAACAAAGTACAGTGCCACTGCTCAGAGATTTCTGGGAGATGTAGAGCATACAGCAGCTGCCAGGTGGCCATCAATGTACGAAGAGTTACGATAATTTACAGAATCATTTGTTTTTCATTTTAATGTGAAAGATTGTGAAGAGAAATAAAGCTATAGACAAAGGGCCTTGAATCGAAAAATCAAAATCGGCCCATTAGCAATTCATATAGAAAGCAGACCTCATGACGTGAGGCAGACCTCACGTGACTGGAGAAAGGTTTACATCATACTTCATCATTGCTTTCGAAATGCCCAGCGGGTGGGCAATGCTGAACGAGCTATTAAAGGAGTGAATTGGGAGTTCAGGAAAAGAACCTGTTAGGAGGCAAAGTTTTAGCAAAACCTTGGGTGTTTTTACCAGGGATAATAAAGCTCTAATTAGACAATAACATCAGAGACAGACAGTAAGTAAAGACATTGAGGCACAGCAGCTGCATTATGGATTTTGCAACCTCTCAAGCATGCCAGGATGGGGGCGATTCTTACTTTTTACAATGTCCTAATAGAAGATTTGCAGTTGCATCACAAATCTCTTCTCAAGGTTGGCACCATCATGGACATCCATTTGAGAAGTGGCTGTGCGCAAATGATGTCTAAATATATACTGTACTGTAATAACCAGGTTAGAAAACGGGAGATACCTGAACAAGATTGTTGTGGTGCGGCTGTAGATTCATTCAGTAACATTTTCAGTAAAAGTGAATAATGTGATCAGATAGATTTGTTTCCAATTTTAGGTTACTGTTACACAATAACCTGTCTTGTCTTCAGCCCTAACAGAGTTGTAGTTTAAGAACAAATGGCTTTTTTTGGCTAGTAATGGTGGAAAGACCAGTTCTTTTAACTAATTTGATTATTTTGGGCTGTCCAACAGCAGTGAATAGACTGAATGGATTTGTTTGATTCACCTTTGTAAAAAGACAGTTGCATATCATCTGCTAAACAAACTGAATGAATCATACAGTATCACGCTTGCACCATGACATAGTATGTCACATGACAATGGGTGTCACATGACAATGAATGAATGAATGAATGTACAAGGAAGTTTTTGTGTTAGTCTGTTGGCTTGCTAACTGCATGGAGTGTGATCAAACCATAGATACTGACCAATCTGAAATTTCAATTCACTTCCATTTTCAAACCAAATTGACTCGCTTACTTTAAAGTATTGTTTCAATGTATGATTTGATTTGGGAAGTGACCCATCACAGTTAGTTAGCTAACTAGGCAGTACTGTAGGCTAGTTTAGCAAACTAACTGATGTTAAAGGTAGTACGAGCAATTCTGAGTGTTTTGTTTTTGTTTTTTGTTTACCTCATTAGCAGTGAATGAAGGATGGTGCCGTACATTGCCGAAATGTGGACTGGTGTGGGAAATATGGTGTCCAGAAGTCTGCTTGCCCAATATAGCTCGGTTACGGTGTTTCAGTGACAAAAGTCCGTAGTCCAGTCTCTAATTCTGAGACACCGGATTTTTTTTTAAATTTTCTTTCAGAGGACTTGATTAATTGATTTCTGTTGGGATATAAAGACAATTTCTACTAATATAACCAAAAATGCTGCTCAGAACATTGCTCGTACTGCCTTTAAAGTTATGATGCAACTACTAACCACTAGTTAGCCACTTGTTAGGTAGCTAACAAGCTGACATTGACATTGTAAACAAAAAATCAGTTCCCAGTCAAAAACAGACTGTCTATTGAATTCTATTGAGCTGACCAAGTCATACATTACATTATTTATTTATTAAAAGTACAGTTGTACTGTACACAGCCACTGTTGCCCAAGAGCTGAAGACCTCCAATATGGCCACCAGAAGGCACCTGATAGCCCTACTTACTTGTCACTGTCAAGTCCTGGTTTTATTGTCTAGGATCTTGCTGGTTTTCCGTGAAAAGGCATAACCACTATTACCCCCAAGATGACATTGCACTCTTACCTGTGTTTTGCTTGAAGAAAAGGAAACGCCTATTTTTGTATCTTAGCACTTATTTGCTAGCTACTGTGTGCACAGTTGTGCTGCAGCTTTGACAATCATTGACCTTGCACCGCAAGATTTACCCTTACGCGGATGGGCACTTAAAATGAAAAAATGTGTAGCGATAGAAAATACCCACCTCTGGAATACTATACCGGTGAAGTCATTGTCTTGTCCTTTTCCTCTGGTCACACTTTATATCCCCATATATCACAAACTGTATGATTACAGTATATAATTACAGTGTACCTACAGTACCTAGAAACGATACCTGTTCATTTATGGTGATCTTTTAATGTGTAATTTCTCAAGTAAACTTTTAAGTGAAAGGGTTGTCTGTCATTATTGTGTCAAGGTGTACCAAACATTATTTCCAACGTGCTCACCCAACTTGCTAATGATCATGGATCAAGAATAAAAGAAACTCGAAGTCTGCTCTTCAGATTTCAAGTGAGGTTAATGCTAATCATTATTCTGGTTGTTGTATTATAATGCATGATCATTTTTCCTTCTAATTGTTCCTACCTTTCCTCAAACTCTCTGGTTTATGCCGCCAAATGATCTTAAAGGATATTGTGGGAGATTTCTGCTCACTTCATCTGCATTAAGAGGCACTTTAGGAAGCAGAATGCATGCAGACAGTAAACCAGCACATCTAATTGTGGTCTCGAAATGCTATCTTTTAAAGATGATGCAGTCCTCCCTCCTTCACTGGCTTAGTCATTTTTACAGGTAAAATCCAGAGTGATGATAGACAGAAAACCAAGGAGAGAAGTTCACCAGAATACTGCAGCGGTTGTTTTGGTCTCCGACACCCTGGATTAGCACATTTAACCACAGGGGAACCTGGACAGAGTAGCTCAAATATTCAGCAAGAAGATCGCAAAAGTAAAAGTAATTTAATTGTGTACCAATACTGCATCATAAATGATATAAGCATTTCCAAGAGCAGGGCTGTCGGCCAAAGGCATTGCTTCATTTATTAATCATCAGGACTTGAGACAGTGAAAAAAATATCTTCAACAAGTAAGACAAACAGTGTTTATTGCCAGAAAAGCAGGAGCATAAATACACTGTTTGATTTCATAAATAAGTGTTATATTACATTCTGTACAAACATAATCGTCCTAAGGACCATTCCTCTTGACAGTCCACTTGGAGACATGGAAAGGTCTGTTCACAATCTACTCATGACAAAATATAGATGATTAACTAGTGTCTATTATTGTGAAAGAATTTGCTAATTCAGTCCAATAGAAAAATAGATCAAATGTGCTCCTAAGGTGCAGGGTCAAGTTTGAGAAAACAATGTCGACAGCACATTTACCTACAAACCATACGTGATTAGGACCGTGGCAGGAGTAATATCTGAGCATAAACATGTTGTACAGTAAATGGCAAGGACAGTGACAGGTGTATCTTGAAGTTATAAAGCATAAATTTGGTGAATAAGAAAAAAATTGTACTTTCATGAGATATTGCTTGCTAAATTATTGGCTTGAACCAATCATCATGTGGTTTGCAACAGGTATTCATCAAATGCTCAATATGACAACAAATTGGTGGCTTTGTTCATGGAATAAATACAATCTGTTTTAAAATCAAATCAAATCGACATTAAAAAATATAATTTCTGGACAGCGGCAATCCCTCTTCTTTGTAGCCAAGAATGGATTGGTCAGCTTTAGACACAGGACAACAGATGTCATCAGATTTGTATGTCAATGTGCAAGTGTTTCAGTGTAAGGAAAAGGAAGTGTGTGTTTCTGTGTGTGTATGTACGTGTTCTAAACATACAGATAGTCTCTTTTGATCGAGTGGTAAAGTGTCAGGTGGGTGGTGGGCCGTTGGTGTAGCGTAACATGGGGTAGAAAGAACGGGCGAAGTTATTGGCGAGGGTGCAGCTGGGGTCACTCTCTGAGAGAGGAATCAAGCAGGGGAGCAGCAGGAGGAACAGCAGCAGGAGGTGAAGGGGGAATGCAGCACGAAGGACTCGGTAGAAGAAGGAACGACGCGGGGGCGCGTCCCTCTTCTCCTCCCTGCACATCACAGAGGACAGACGGAAGAAGTTCATTAAAGCAATACACCAATCGGGCTCTGGGTCATCTTACCCAGTAAGTATGAGGACATGATCCATCTTCTACACAAAACTTCCAGACTTGGTCACATATTAAGATTTCACTCAACATAGTGTACGTTAAAGTGTTAGCATGGAGCCTCCTATCACTCAACATAGTGTATGTTAAAGTGTTAGCATGCAGGGTGGCCTAGCGGTTAGAGAGGCCAACCCATCAACGGAGCGTCGTTGGTTCGATCCCCGGCACCACCAGGAGGGTGTATTCCAGCTGTGAGCTGGTGATTGAAAAATGACTGGTGTCACAGCTACGGTGCCCACCAACACTGCCGATGTGCCCTTGAGCAAGGCACTTAACGCCCAAAACTGCTCCAGGCGCGCCGTCCATGGCTGCGCTCTGCCCTCCAACTGAAAATGTGTGTGGGGTGATATGTTGTGTGTATCTTGTCAGGGTTGTGCAGGAAAAAACATTCACTGCATGTATGTGTATGTGACCAATAAAGTTCATTTCATTTATCTCTCAACATAGTGTATGCTAAAGTCCTTGGGGAAACACCAGATGCATATACATTGTTTTTGGCATGGAAATCTGAAAATCAGCGGCACAAACCATTGGCAGCTTCAATCCAAAAATATTGCTGTAGCCTGCTGTCACTAAAATGTTGAGTTCAATTGATTGATTTCTGACCCTGCAAACATACCCTGAGGATTTGGAATCAATCTACAGTATCTCTGGTGGTTTCATAGTTATGGCTAAAACAAACCCCGATAATCGTCTAATGGCGGAAAATCCCAGATCCAGATCTAATAAACTCAAATACAGCATCCACAAATCACAGTTTATAACACCCGTTAATAATATTACATTGATACAAGGAAAACTGCTGACGCTTTCCTGCATACCTTTTAGTGCTAGGACTTTTCTTTGCACGCGTTTCCTCCTTATGGGAACGCACAGAGGCTCTTTGGTCATCTCCTTCAGCGGAAGATGAAGACGCAGATTCACAATCCTGCATTAGAGACAGAGAAATCTAATTTTTGACAAAAAAACCACAGACTTGACTTGACTTGACAGTTCTTGGCAATATGACCTACCGTCTATCTGTCTGGAATAATCACAGAAAACTATTAACTACTTTATCTAAAAATGTGATTTACCGGTAGGCTACCAGAATATAGTGGTCATCAATCTTGCAAACATCAAGCATCGGTGCATCAAAGCAAAATGAGATAAAAAGGCCAAAGCCTCAAAAGTGAAAACAGCTCTCTGTCACATGTTGATAGCAGACAGGGCCAATGCTGTCCACACCAGTCCAAGCAGCAGAGTTATGTTTGCTATCGAGTTTCAAGGTTTTTGTGCCACTAGATGTATCTTGTATCTATGGCAACGTGATAAACATGTCAGCTGTTCCATTACATCCAAAGTTTTACGGTAAATAAAAGACAGACAAAAACAAAAACAAATCAGAATTGTTATTGACATTACCAGACGGTGCTGCAGGGCGCTGAGGTCCTGGCCCACCTGCCTCAGGAGCATCTTCAGTTTGTTGCCCGTCACATGGAGCTTCTCCTGGGCCTCGCTGCTCTCCTCTGCCCCTTCGTCAGGCTGGAGCTGAGACCACAGAGCCTGGAGGGAGGCCAGCCGGGCCTGCCTGGCCTGCAGCTCCTCTTGAAGACCCTGCAGACCACAAACAGCTGACATGATCATGATCAGCCAGACAGTGTCATCCACATCTGCTACGATGGATATGATACAGTTTGTTTGATTACATATTTATTGTAGAATTGATCAATACTACACTGGTTGTCTAGGAAGCTGTTAATCTGAATTTATTCAAATTAAACATTTTGATCAGATTCCACATACACTGTCTAAATGCTGTTTCAGAGGCTTTTCCATGCTGACAAGAATACAATTCTGAGGGAAACACACTACTTCTTCAGCATAAAAATTTATCTTCAACCCCAAAATATCGTTATCGGTCCATATCGATCGAACCCTACTATCTAGGACTCACCCAGCTTTACCACTGGAATTGGATATGCCTTAAAAAAAAAAAAAGAGACAGGACCATATCTGCTTACGGTGAGTGTGTTGCGGTGCTTGCGCAGGGCTCTGACCCGGGTGTCTGGGTGACTGATGTCCACTGCGTAGCGTCTGCTGTCTGCGTGGGCCAGCCACAGCAGCAGAGAGTGCAGTGTTTCATGGAACTCCTGGAGGAGGAGAGAGGGGATGAAGATCAGTGGGAATCTGCTTTGGTACTTTCAAAACAGAAAAACATTTACAGAGCATTAAATAACCGCTGGCACTATAAAACCAGTGAGCTGCTTTACAAAATTGTTTTATTTTCTCTCTATGATGCATAACTAACTGCCTTCCAGAGAAGATTCTTAGTATTTTGCTGAAGAATTTGCCAAGGAAATCCTAAATTAGACCAAATGCAAGCGTTGCCCAGATCATTGCAGCTGCTAATGATCCAGTGAAGTACTGCAACATTCAGCATTAGCTTGCGCCATCACAACTCATTTAATCAGAATAGAGCGATGAGGAAAAAACCCACAGGGAGCAACTCAAATTAAACCTAGTGCAGAGAGGGACACTCATGACAACACTGAATACACCACCAAACAACAAAATGGGACCAGAAATACAAGGCACATCAGCAAAACCTGTTTTTTTAATTTATTTTTATTTAAGTGTTTTATGTTGGATTTTTCCATTAAAATCTCATCTCACCTGGCAACGCATAAGTGTTGTCCTCAGACTGCTTTCCCACCCCTGAAGTCCTGTACATGCTTGGGTCCAGCTTCGGTTCATATTCCCCAGGCTCTCCTGTAGTTCTGGGGCTTCCTGAGCCCCCAGGTTGACTGACAGCATGACAGACTTGTAGCGAGCAAACGTCTTCTGCATATCCTGATAAGAGGAGCACTTGTGAATATCCTTGCATATATGAGCAAACATTCCTCCAACCACCTGCAACTCATTTCAGAGGCTTTACTCAAGACCGATTAATAGCTAGAGGTGGTTATCTTGTCTGAGCCTTGTCTGGGTTTATTTGCATGTACTTTATCATTGAGTGACATCCAACTCTTGAATAAAAAATATAATGAATGTGAATGTGAATATAGTTTTTGGTTTGCACTCAACAAACATCTCCAATGAATTGTTATGATTTGCACTAAAGCTGCACTAAATTCTATATAGGATTCTTATTTAAAAATCCACCCAACTTTTCAGCCCCCCTAATTGAGACACTGTAGATTTGCCCTATTCAGTGTCAGGTCACTTCTCCACCCACAGGAAGTGAGGAATCCAAATTTGTGAACATGAGTGTGCTGTGTGCAGTTCACTGACATTGTGTTGCAAAATTTCTGTGTACTAAAGTTCAGTTACCTCGCGTTGCAATTTGGAGCTGCCAGCGTGCCAAGATACCTACTGTAGCTCTAATAACATAACGACCCATAACCTCATCACATCATAATGCTTTAGAAAATCAGAGGGAAACCTGACGAGTGGCTTGAGGAGCAGCACACCCTCTAGGAGAACAACTCTTTTGTTTAGTCCAAACTTGTACCTTAAGCTGTTTGGCGCTAGCTGCCATGTCCTTGATGCTGGCTGCTGGGTCGGACCGCTGGAGGTGCTCCAGCTCTGGGATCACGCGTTCTAACCAGGAAGTGATGTCATCGAGGTCAGAGGTTAGCTGCTGAGGTTCCCGAGGGCCCGCCTGCTGGTTGCTCCTGCTCTGAGCTTGGAGCAGCTCCCAGCGCTCGATCACCCCTGAGAACAGACACACACACACACACACACACACACACACACACACTTTTGCTTATGGTCAGGCGAACATTTTGTCCTGCTCGCGGTGAAAATAATCAGGAAAGGAATGACAGCGACGTGCCGAGGCCGTTTGGGCGGCCGTCTTTACAAGTCGCTCTCTCACCCGACTGCTTGTCCATCATTGCCAGTCCTGTCAGGCCGAGCTGCTCCTGCTCCTCGTCATCCAGGATCAGCGAAACTCTTTTAATGTCCTCAATGCTGCCGCTGCACTGAGACATGAGACGCAACTGGAAACACAACACACACACTGTTAGGGCTGGCTGAGACACACACACACACACACACACACACACACACACACACACACACACACACACACACACACACACACACACACACACACACACACACACACACGCGGGGGCCCAAACATCCACGCGGGCGGAGATATAAATGTTATATTAAAAAA
>CABFOP010084215.1:0-13267 GCA_900683385.1 Anoplogaster cornuta | reverse complement strand
GCTCACGCGCTCATGTTTTTTCCAATTAAGGAGCATTGCTAAACTTAGAACAGTCATGTCCAAGGTTGAAATGGAGAAGATTATCTATTCTTTTGTTTCTTCCTGTTTAGACTACTGCAATGCTCTCTTTACCTGTTTAAACAAAACTTCCTTGGACCGTCTCCAAATTGTCCAAAATGCAGCTGCTCAGCTTTTAACTAGGAACAGTAGGAGAACACATATCATGCCTATTTTATCCTCTCTGCACTGGCTTCCAATAAACTTCCGGATCCATTTTAAAATACTGGTGCTAACATTTAGAGCACTACGTGGTCAAACTCCCCGGTACATTGCTGACCTTCTCGTCCCATACTCAACGAGTCGAGCTCTTAGGTCTTCTGACCAAACATTACTTGCCATCCCTCGAACCCGTTTTAAAACCGAGGTGACCGTGCTTTTCAAGCTGTCGCACCCAATTTATGGAATGCCCTCCCCTTACCGTTACGATCCGTACACTCCCTCGACATGTTTAAAAAGCAACAAAAAAAACTTTTTTATTCAGACAGGCTTTTGGTTAGCCTGTGGTCCTTTTATTCCAGGTGGTTTTCCTAATTGTTTACATTTGTTTTTATTGTATTTATGGTATTTTTTATTGCATCTTAACTTGTATTTGGGTCTTAACGTGTACTTGCTTTTGTCTGCTGTTATTTAAACTTGTAAGACATCTGTGAAACATTTGTGATTTTATATCTGTGAAAGGTGCTATACAAATAAACCTTACTTACATACTTACTTACTTACTTTAGGGTATGACTAATCCGTTGGGGAAGCCTGTATGTTCCTTTGATCCTGAGGGGCTGATATTTGCTGCTGGGGTGGAATCACAGGCAATTAAATTATACGATCTTCGTGCTTTTGACAAGGTAAAATGCAAAATCTATGTTTGTGTGTAAGAACATGTATGTGCACATATGCTTGAATGGGGGTTGAAGCTGTATTGACTCTATTTTAATTTCAGTTCAGTGAATGAAATTAAAAGTTGCTTTTTGTATTCTGTGATTATAATGCATTATCTTTGTCTGTTAAAAGGGTCCATTTGCCTCGTTTGAAACAAGGTTTAATAATCGTCACTGTGACTGGACTGGACTCAAATTCAGTAAGGATGGGAAGCAGATTCTCCTCTCTACCAACGGTGGTGCTATTCGCCTTCTTAACGCTTTGAATGGATCTGTACTGCACACTTTTTCTGTAAGAGAGCTACAGTAATTACATGCTTACATTGCCAACATCATTGCCACCACTAAATACTGATTTTAAGTCCCTGCATCTGAGATGTTCCCCATCTTTGCTACTTTAAGGGCTACAACAACAGTAAAGGCATATCCCTGGAGGCCTGCTTTACTCCGGACTCGCAGTTTGTCATGATTGGTAAGCCTAAATAGCTCAATACCACAATAGTCAAGCCACCAATATCAACATCCTATCTACTTCTTTATAGATTAATTATAGTGTATTCATAGATGGTTAAGACACATGAGGCTCTTCCTGAACTTCTCTGTTGTGACTCTTGTGCTCTGTAGGCTCAGAGGACGGCAGAGTCCATGTGTGGAGCACTGACAGTGGGATGAAGGTAGCGGTGCTGGATGGGAAACATTCAGGACCCATCAACACCCTACAGTTCAACCCCAGATACATGACGTTTGCTAGTGCCTGTACTAACATGGTGAGATGCACTACAATACCACATAACGCTGTATGTTCTCATACAAACACAAATGAAGAGTACTCACTCATACTTTCTTTTGTTCCCCCCTTTTCTCTCAACAGACATTTTGGCTGCCATGTGTTGATGACTTATAGAGGGGTGTGGCCAAAGTTAGTCATCCTAGTAGGAACACACCATCATGCTCAGAAAAGTGATGTGATACCTTCATGTATGGAATGGCCTTTTTTGTTGATGTAAGAATCTGTGATGTGGCCCAAACGTTTGTCAGAGAGGAAACACAAAACTAAGACAACAAAGACATTTCTTTTTTACTTGGGTAATTGACTGTATTACCAACTATTTTTAGACTTATGAAAGGGTCAATGGAGCATAAGATACTTTTGTTATACATTACATTACAGTTATTTAGCTGACGCTTTTATCCAAAGCACCTTACAAAGGTTATAGTTGGCACTGAACTGTTACTGATGTTAATATACTTAAAATATACTATTTTAATATACATAAAATAGTGTAACATAATTGTTTTTTCATACAAAGTAGTGTATACAACTTGTGTACATTAATTTGTTTACATTATGTCTTGATATTGAATGTATATTCAGTATTGCTGTTTTTACTGTTAAATATCTTTAGTATTAAAATGTGTTTTGGAGCTACTGTTTTTCTTTTTTTGATTATTCCTTTTAATCAACCATAAAATATATCTTGTTTATACTCACAAGAGGGACACACGTAGTACGAAGTATGAATGATGAATTTTGACTGACTGTTTTTCACCATTTCCTATTATTATATTAAAGGTTTCAGGGTTGATATTGTTGAGATGCCAGAAGATGCCTTTGTCAGTCATTGATTAGAAACTTAAACAGAGTGATTATTACCAAGTCTCTATATATTGTTCTTTGGTAGATATGGTTCAAAGATGCTTACATGGGCTCACTTTATAGATGCAAATAGAAGTTCAGTCATTAGACCTGTCTGTCAATATGCATGTGAGACAGCGAGGGAAACAGGCGGGTTTTTATCATTTGGACGAAATCGTGAATGAATGGTTGTTTTATCTGTTTGTGCACATGAAGTTTGTCTTTTTGTAGCAGAGGGGGCCTCTGTTGAATAATGTATAGATGCTTGGGTTGTGTACTCACCACTGAGTGAATAATGGATGATCCCATCACAGGTAACCTCACAGGTACACACTTATCTTTCTCTCACCCACCTCTATTCCTGTGTGTGCACGCATGCATGATGAGCATGTGTGATGGAGAAAGGGGGGGGTGTAGGGAAACGGCTAACAATAAGTTGTGATAGTGTGTGCGTTTGTCTCAGATTCTTTCCCACTTTTGCTTTCTTCCTTCTCCCCCTTCGCTCTGCCTCTCATACATACAGTACTTGTGCGTTATGTCTGGACAACTTCATTAGGGTTTTTTGTCCATGGCCAGTGATAGAATTATTTCTACTGACCCTTCAGGAACCATTGTTTTCAGTCTATGCACAGACAATTGTCACTAGGCAGAAACATTTATTTTGCCTTTTACATTAACTTTTAAAGGTATACTTGCAGATTTGACCTACGAGTCCAACGCACATCTGTACTAACCACAAAACCATTAAACCCATTCTCATCCAAGGAGCAATGTTGAAATGTAGCGTTCAGATTCTTGCTGGGTATCACATTTCTGTGACTAGATGGCTGGAATTTGAGATGCAGTTGTGGCTGTGTGAGCTGATAGGGCACACTATGTGAATGTAATAAAATGTCATTACAGGTGGCATACTGACAGCAGCTATAAAAACACTACACTGATGTCATGACAGGTGGATTTCTCCAAAGTCCATTTTGCCCCTCGGTACTGTGTGCCCAAATGTGACTCTGGAGAGGCTCCCCCGCCGAGACCTGGTTGTGGTCATTGATACGCAAAGAATTTTAGATCAGTGGTTAGGGTGGCATATCCACTGACAGACACGTTATTACTCATCAGCCACAGTTCCGCAGATCACATTTCAAGTGTTAGGAATCTCCCGAGTCACCCTTGAGGCGTTTATGTCACTGGTGCGTGGGTCTGTCTGTCTGCCGTCAGTGGAGAGGTAGCCGACCTGCGGAGCAATAAGAGCGAGGACTCGGAGATCTGGACAGGGACCTTCTTGCATGAGAGGATCTTGAAGCGGCAAAACCAACGATGTCCCACCAAACTGGAATTCATGGTAAATCGCTTTTAAGGGCCATGGGGGAACTTTTCTTAAGGCATGGGAAAACAGGTGGTATTGGTATCTTAGTTTAGTGGTCTCCATATTTGTTTAGTTGCTTTATTATTTTTTTCATTTTCTTTTTTTGTCACTGTGTCATTGTAACACATGCTCGTGATGTCATTGTTGATAATTCTCTGATGTTTTTACTCTATGCTCCAAAAAGGTGAGTTCCAAAATCATTCTGTTATGATCACTTGACTATTTGATGGAGCATCACTGAGTAACTGCTGTGAGAGAGGGTATAATTAATTGTAATACACATTGTAAATGTAAATGTGTAAATGTAAATGTGTTCGTTGAATTCTACGAATGTTTATTGATTGACAGTGAAAATGTCTGTCTAAGTGTCATGATACCAAACTGATGAGCGTGATGTTTAGCACCGACATGCATTCTTGGATAGTTTAAGAGCAATATGTAAGTGTTATGGCATTTGCGTAATTGGAGGATGGGGGGGAAGGGTTGGCGGAAGCATACCTCTCTCACCTTTCTCACCTGATCTTACATCATTCATGAGACCACTGTGTTAGGTAACCATGGTGACAGAGACGGAGGGAGTACGATAAATAACTTTGTACTTTGTAACTTTGTAGAGGTTTCTGCAAATCTCGTTTTCAGCACCAATCTACAATTCATGGGTTCTTAAATGGGGAAGGATTAGTCTGCTTTACCCCTCAAACTCAAACGTCTTGGTGATTATTTAGTGTATATGTCCTCTGTGTCACATTAGGCGATACCGTAACTACCTGGCAGTGGATCAAATTTTCTCCCTGGAGTGGAGTCTCAAGTTCTTACTTACCCAACTCTGTCTCTCCCCCCCCATCCTCAGTTTTGACTTGTCTGCCTTATATCTGGTTACTTTAGCAACATCTGAGCTGAAAGGGTTTCTGGCCAGGGCAAGGGGAGGTGCCATCAGAATAATGAAGATTGTCATCAGAAATGGTAAGCATGAGGTTTTTCTCTGTGTAATATCCCACCCTTGTCAAAAAAGGGCCTGAAATATGTCTACCATCAGTTGACATGCTTTAAATCCTTTGATGAGTTTAGTGATACAAGTTTTTTTTGCCTGCAGAGGAATTGGTGCTAGATTCATACAGAGAGCCAGTACAGAGCTGGGACAAGGATTATGACCACTTCCTGCTTCCTCTGCTCGTCGCCCAGGAACCTTGCTACATCCTCTACCGCCTTGATTCCCAGAATGCGCACGGCTATGAGTGGATCTTTATTGCTTGGTCACCTGACCAATCACCAGTATGTGGACTAGCAGTATAGTGGTATACAAATATTCTGTAGATGTCACATGTCATGATGCTTATCAGTCACAGTCTTACCTTCAGTCAGTCATTCATTCAAAGCACCACCAACTCATTATTTCCTCCTGTCTGCCATGCACCTACTAGGTGAGGCAGAAGATGGTGTATGCAGCTACCCGTGCCACACTGAAGAAAGAGTTTGGTGGAGGTCATATCAAAGATGAACTGTTCGGCACAGTAGAGGTTAGTAAAACCCATCTAGTATAATGACTGATCAGTGTTGAAGTGCATCTTCTACATTTAAAGAAGTATTAATTGGTCTGTCTGTGTTTGCAGGATGACCTGTGCTTCCAGGGTTATCTGAGACACATGTCCTCCTGTTCCTCCCCTGCTCCACTCACAGTAGCTGAACAGGAATTACAACGAATTAAAGTCACAGAGGTAGGCTAGGAGACGAGCAGCATGCAGAATTCAGGGTCTGAATATGATATGTACTGCATACTTGGTGATATGTACGTACTTTATATGTATTTCTCTTTTTTTCCATTCAGGATAAAGTTGTATGGGTACGTTGAATCTCTTCCTAACATTTTGAGTGTGGAGGAGAGAGAAAAAGAGGGATAGCAATGAATAACTTTTTATCTTATGTCCACAGGATGAACGTAGACGAATTAGTACTCCGACAGCACGAGCAAAGGTTGGTTAAGTCGTACACCTACACGTCTTTTAGACTCAAACCAATCTCATTTAGATGTGTTAGCTTGAGGCTGTGCAATAATAGTGATATCGTAGTGTTCTGAATATTAGTACAGATTTCTGTTTTGTCAACCCTGCAGGTGACAATGGAGTTTGGCTTAGATAAAAGGGCACAGACTCTTCAGGGTCTTGCATTCCCTTTACAAGAGGAGGCCAAACGAGCTCTGCAGCAGCTCAAGCAGAAACGTATCAACTATATACAGCTGGTGAGCACCACCTTTGTTGACATGACATTCATGACAAATTGCACAATGTACAAGATTGCAATCTCTAACATGAAATGCAGGAATATGAAGTGTGCCCTCTTTCTGCATTTCCTGGGCCCAGTGCAATGCTTGTTTCTGTATGTGTTGTAGAGGTTGGATGGAGACAAAGAGACTATTGAGCTAGTCCACACCAACCCTACAGAGACCCATGAGCTTCCCTACAGGATTCCCACCGACTCACCCAGATACCACTTTTTCATCTTCAAACATTCCCACCAGGGCCAGCTGCAGGAGGCACTGGGTCAGTACACAGTCTCAGTTTAGTTGTGGGCGCAGTTTCGCTGTAATGTAAGTTTAGTGTAGGTAGGTAAGTATGATCAGTGCTGTAAACGGTTATAGAGGGTGGTGATTCTGGGATGCCGGAAATGACTGAATGTGCCTTAGGCCTAATTCGATGCCCGCCTGCTCTCATCTTCCCCCATTTCCTTTAACATCTGAGTCAGGTTCCTATGTAGGTGCTCACCTTAGTTTAATTGCACAAGATAGCTGCATCAGATCCTGTGTATTAGCAAATGTCAGCTGCTTTACACCAATCATGGAAGCACACACCTGCACATAGACAAGCATCGTCACATGCTAAACCCACATACAATGAGGGTAAATGATGTTTACATTTTTGATGATATAGTCAACTTGTGTTAAGTACAAAAGCCTACTTCACATCACTTGAGATGTTATATGATGACTGCATTTCTCTTGCAGTATTCATATACTCCATGCCCGGGTACAGCTGTAGTATCAAGGAACGGATGTTATATTCCAGCTGTAAGAACAGGCTACTGGATGAAGTGGAGAGAGACTACCAGCTGGAGGTCACCAAAAAGGTGCAGATCAACGAAATCATCCATATATGGAACAACAAACACATAGTTAAGCAGCAAACAAGCTAACCGTGATGTTGTATAGTTCAAAGTTCATCATATTGAAATGGGTAGCCAGTAATCTGTGTGCGTGTGCATGTGTGTGTCTGTGTGTGTGTGTAGATGGAGATAGACAGTGGAGACGGCTTGACAGAAGACTTTCTATATGAGGAAGTCCACCCGATGGAGCACACCCTAAAGCAGGCCTTTGCCAAGCCCCGTGGACCAGGAGGAATGAGGGGCAACAAACGGCTCATCAAGGGTGCAGGGGAGAATGGGGAAGAAAGTTAGACATATACACACAAATACAAGCACATGTACACAAGCAAACCATAAACATATCTATGAAGTGACTTGTTCTTTGACTGCTTAGCATCTAGCCATTTCTTTTTCATTTTTACTTGTGGATGTACGACCACATACATTTCATGTAAAAAAATAAATTTAAAAAAAAGTAATAATAATCCACCATAAATCAGAATTCATATAATTTCTTCCTGTGGTGTTAAGTTTAAATTTCTGAATGTAAACATTGCAATCATAACAATGATAACCAAGACTCAGAAGCAGCTGTGTTGACGATGAATAAGAGATTAACATGGTAGATGTTGAGACACTAACGAGAGTGGTTTACTGGGGATATTGGCAAGTTTTTTTGGTTCAATACTATTAATGTTGTTGTAAAATCTACTTTCAGTGTAAAGGTACAAGGAAACATTCTGAAGACCATGATAAATAGGCAATCATTTGAGGTAGATGGACAATTTTGTAGATAATTACGAAGCGCAATAAATCTTCATACTTTTTATAAGGACTATTATGTTATCTTCTTCATTTTTCCCATTTGCCAATTGCTGTCCAAGTTGAGGGCAGTTTCTCCAATGCCTCTTAAAGGGATATTTCACCCACAAAATTAATTATTTTCTATCACGTGATGCCTTGAATTCCCGGAGAATTGTTCATCTCGCATTCCACACGTTGAATGAAGAATCCAAAAACCGAGGAAATACTTGATGAATGGAAGTAAATAGGGGTCCAAGTATAACAGCAGCAAAACAATATAAAAAAATCTGTTCATAAACTCTCACACAACTCTTCCAGTATAATCCAAGTGTCCTGTATCCAGTCGTATGCACATTACATCCAAAACACCTGCATTTTCGCTCAAATTTTACTTTTAAAAACCTTTCCGGATTCACATGCACACCTGGGCGAGCACATGCAATGCACATTAACCCAGTTCAAACTGTGCGTAATGCGCCCAGGTGCGCAACCCATACGTGCGTGAGACTGTGAATCCGGAAAGGTTTAAAAGTAAAGTAAAGTAAAATTTGAGTGAAAATGTACTGTGCATACAACTGGATACAGGACACTTAGATTATACTGGAAGAGGTGTGTGAGTGTTTACAAACAGATTTTTTGATATCGTTTTGCTGCTGTTAAACTTGGACCCCTATTTACTTCCATTCATCAAGTATTTTCTCAGTTTTTGGATTTGTCATTCACCGTGAAAGCATGCAAGAAAAATTAAAATTATCTGTGGATTCAAGACATCAAGATGTGAGTACTTGATAAAAAGTCATTTTGTGGGTGAAATACCCCTTTAATATTGCCCATGTGTCATCAACTGAAGAGATCATTTAATGATGCTGAGCCAGAAGGTATTTTCTGATGACATCACAGATGAGGATTTTAGCTGTCTGCTCTGTAGTTTTGGGGACAAATTGATTCACTTATTTGATTCATTTAATTGATCGAACTATCTAAGATCATTGGGAAATGGCTATGCAAATTCTGTTTTAGAGTGGATTATCCTTTATATTGCCTACTTATAGGCCTATGCTGTGCCCTTGGTTCACTCTTACTACATGCAAAGTCCTTCACACCATACAGTTGCCTCAGGCTACTTAGTCACGCAAGCAAGGCTTGACTACATTCAGCTAAAGGCTGTTGTTTTACATGATCCTAGAATAAAATATTTTTTTCTGTATTTCCTTGTTTATGCATCCATGGCTTTGTTTTGTTTGTGTGTGTGTGACATATTTTTATTAGTTTTATTAGCTTTCTCCTACAGAAGTGCAACGCCCAACAAGGGATCAAGGATCAATAGAAGAAGTCAATTTCTGTGTGAGTGTTTTCCCAGGAAGCGCTCTATTCGGAAGCCATCAGTTGCGCCTTATGCTGCATTCAAGTCACATGGGAAAGATGGTAGACGGTCTTGCTTTTTGAAAACACAGCTCATGACAGATTCCGTGTGGTAAATTGCCTTCAAAATGGTATGTCACTGTACATAAAGAATAAGTGTGTAATTATGAATGCAGACCAACAAATCATATCAAAACACTCACCGGAATCATTTAGGATTACTCCTGATTGGTCAAATTCTTTACAAACAACAGAGTAAGGGGGCAGGCAACATCAGTTAATAATAGTTTATTTAAGGTGGATGAGACCTTTAAGTGTTCAGACAGATACTGTGGGCAAGCCCTTAAAGTGTACAGAAAGATAGCTAGATATTCTCATTATTACCTATTGACGTTTTGGCGAAGCTTCGTGATTAAGGTCATGGATTTGAATATTTCAGTTATTCCATCGGAACAAGGCACAACCGTGTCAATGGTTTAAAACTGACATGTCTTCAATAAATACAAATACGAAAACAAAATTAAAGTAAACATCTGTATAAAAAAATTAATTTACGGATCGTTCATTCAATTATCGTCAAATTGGAAGACTGCTTCAACTACCACTGTATGCAGGCTGAGTGCGCGCTCCCGCTAAAGGTATTCACTTCTCGGTTGTCACTCGATTATCGGAGCGCAGCTCCACGAAACCTGCCGCACAATAACAGCCTCTGTCACTACGGGCGGTGTAGTCTCCCTAGCCAGATTATCTCAGACTATCTCCACAGCTGGAGAAAGGTCTGGCTGGACCCTCAAACATTCTGGAATTGGCAGAACAAAACACTGGCTTGTTTGCATTTCTTTAAACCAATCACAATCGTTTTGGGCGCTAACACGGTAGCACTAGCACGCTAGCGGTAGTCTTGCTAGCGGTAACCCAATACCAGAAGGGGAGGAGATTCAGGGGAGTCTGCCATTGGCCGACTGAAACAGGGAGACTAATTCCAGTTTGGTACACCCGGCAATCCAGACTACAGGCGGCGAAACACAAAACTTCTTGGAAATAGAGTCCTGGAACTTTCACCAGCCCTGAACTGGACATAGAAAAATAGGCGTTAGCGTCTCTATCTCAAACTCACATTTTTACCTAGTAATAGCAGACTACATTGATGACTAATGACATAGGCCCCAATGGTGTGATGTTTTGTGATAAACCGGTTACAAGAAATACTTTTTTTTTTAAATCACCGTCACTCAGGATGATTGTGGGATTTTGTTAACTACTATCAGGAATCGCTGGATTATTTTATGGGAATCACCTATTTTTAAACTGATCGCAATCCATGGTTTTGCTTGTTAAGGTGAGGTTATGTCGGCTATAGTCCAACTGAATGATATACAGTAAGTCTTTGTTAGCTATAGTTTCAAATATTTAATTTGTTATATTTCATTTTGTTATGTAGAGTATTTCTTAGAATAGGCTAAATAAAACAACTCTGAATGTTAATGTAGAGACTAATGCAATAACAACTACAATCATTTTCTGACTCCAGCTATACAATGTTGTATGCCTTCAGAATGTCATCATATGTAGCGTAATTGTACACGTCTTGATTTGATCTTTAAACAGCCTAAACTCATGGCATTTAAGCAACATTGGCTGAGTAGAACATTTTATTGTTCAGTTGTTTAATTATATTGTATTGTTCAGTCTAATTTCAGAATTGGCTTGACTACCTTCTCATTATTCTGTGTGTGTTTCTGCTGAAACAGCATTGACAGCATTCATAATTTCTTGCCATGCTTTACTTGTATTAATTCTTGTGACTCTGCTGCTGATGCTTCTGAAAACACAGGGTTTTTTTTCTCATGCACACAACACTTCTATTTCGGACTCCATGAAGTTCCTCTTTTCCCCATGGTTTACTTGCACATGACCCTTCAGTCTGCAGCCTTTTATAGTGTTGAGCAGGGCGTTTACCTATATGCAAAGCAGCTTGAACAGGCACACGCATCCAATTTGGGGTACGCACACTTGTCACCTCTGGCAATGATTATGTGTAGGTCATTACACAACTTTTGTTAAAGAAAATCTTTATAGGACATTTTCACACCATACGTGTTTGTTATTTTTTTTAATATATTTTTTTTTACAACCAATCAGCTATAGTAGCATTAGCACTGTTCATGGTTCAACACAAAGTTCATCAGATTTTGGTGCCTGGGGGGCACTAGAGGGTGTCAATGAAATGAACGTCTCCTGCTATCCTGTTTCCTTGGACATGGGTAAAGCAAATTTACGGTAGGCCTATACTGAGAAATGAATTTCAGAAATATCTTTATCAAAACTAAAATACAGTTCTGCAGTTTAACAACTTGCCGGTTGAAAAATATACATAAATATGAACTGCTGCTTTTAGCTGTGATTCACAACTTTGTGTATTTCCATGGAAACATATGCCTGAGTTGGTTTTCATGAAGTGGATCTGAGAAGCACTGAGAAAGCCTCTTATCAGGATTAGAGTAAGAGTCATGGTTATTAATACACTGCACTGAGGACAGCATGTTCTCTCTCGACATATCAATTTCTGAAATTTTCAAATTATCCTTTAGTCCATATTAAAATATGTCTGTGGTATGTATGATGATCAATCAGTGTTGAACTCAAAAAGTGTTGAATAAAAAAGACAGAAGATGCAGATGTACTTATCCTGTAAAGGTATATGTACGTTTTTGAGCAGCATTTTCGGTTATATTAGTTGAAATTGTCTTTATATCCAGACAGCAATCAATAAATCAAGCTCTGGAAAAAAAAAAGTCAGCACTGAAATCGTCGCCACTCTTCTCTCACTGCTACTGCGGTAAGAAATCTTGTCTATTGCACCTTTAACTCATGATTATATTATTATATAGCAATAGCAAGTCTCAGAGAGCAATTAGGGGGGTCAAAATTATATAGAGGCACTTTGTCCACAACACATACTATTCATTTCACATCATAACTTTATCTCTTGGGAAGGGAGCGAAGGCTATGGGAGGTAGGGATGGTTGCTTTCTACTTTAATCTCCTCGGAAGGGATGAATGGTCAGATCTCAGTTCAGTGCCAAACAAAACATAATGTATCATTGTGAAGAATGAGCCTCTTACAGACGTGAAGTACAGGGCAAGTAGGAACTTATCAAAGTAAAAGCACATATTCAGAGAGCTCATAAGGTAAAAACTGTCTGCAATGCTGGATGTCTAATCCGGACATGAGTCAAATTAAAAGCAAAAGTAATCAACATACAAATAAAGTAAAACAACAGACATTACAAACACATTATTTTATCTGTCTTCCTTAACCTGACCCAATCTGTTCCATGTGTAACTTCTGCTTTTATACCATCCCTTAAAAGGGAATACCAGGACAAGCCAGTCAGTATATTAATCTGATCGGAATGTGATAAAAAATATAGTGGAAAACTAGACCATGCATCTGCATTTCTGCCAAGTCACAGAAATATCCATGCAAGAAAGATAAGCTTGTACAAAAATACTAGAAAAATTCCATGACAGCAATGCAGGAGGTGGTGCAGGCACTGTGGCAGCAGAATAGTGAGAGCCCAGAAAAAAAACACAGGAGGGACATTTTTGATGCCATGATGAGGACTGGACAGCACCACAATGACAGAGTTGGAGTCCCCTACCAGGCCTAACTGCCGAGGGGTCCCAGTTCTCCTGGACAGAAGAGTGTGACGTTGTATTTAAGCAACTGCAAGAGGCCCTGTCAACTGTCCCTGTCCTGGTGGTCTCAGGTCCAACATAGCCATTCATCATTGACTCTGATGCCAACAACCAGGGCTTTGGAGCCATGCTGTCTCAGCAATGCCCAGAAAGGGTGCAGATGGTCACCTATACAGCTGGAGATTGAACCAGCCAGAGTGAAATTCTTGTGTCCCATCGTGAGTCATGAGGCACTTCCAGGTCTACCTACGCTACCCTATATATGGCACCTGGTTCCTCCTATGAACTGAACACACCTTGCTAAAAAAAAAAAAAAAGGATACCCGCTGT
>CABFOP010084212.1:0-17979 GCA_900683385.1 Anoplogaster cornuta | reverse complement strand
TGGTCTGTCGTGGTGAAGAAGGAGCTGAGCCTAAAGGCAAGGCTCTCAATTTACCGGTCGATCTACGTTCCTACCCTCACCTATGGACACGAGCTTTGGGTAGTGACCGAAAGAACGAGATCGCGAATACAAGCGGCCGAAATGAGTTTCCTCCGCAGGGTGTCTGGGCTCTCCCTTAGAGATAGGGTGAGGAGCTCAGTCATCCGGGAGGGGCTCAGAGTAGAACCGCTGCTCCTCCGCGTCGAGAGGAGCCAGATGAGGTGGCTCGGGCATCTTGTGAGGATGCCTCCTGGACGCCTCTCTGGTGAGGTGTTCCAGGCACGTCCCTCTGGGATGTGTCTCCGGGGAAGACTCAGGACACGCTGGAGAGACTATGTCTCTCGGCTGGCCTGGGAACGCCTCGGGATTCCCCCGGAAGAGCTGGACGAAGTGGCCGGGGAGAGGGAAGTCTGGGTCTCCCTGCTTAGGCTGCTGCCCCCGCGACCCGACCCCGGATAAGCGGAAGAAGATGGATGGATGGATGAAAAATAAAATAAAAATCAGACTATAGACTTTTAAAGACTTAGATGAAAATTGTAGAAAAATGAATGTTGCTGACACTTGAAGATGCCATGTGACCTCTACATTTATCAGACAGACTAACAACTGGGCTTAAGGTTAACTGTGACTAAGATAGCACTTGGAAAGGTTTATCAAGTTGAAATGTCATCTAAAAGATATAGACTTTTTGAAAATACCAAACTAGAATTTGCCACCTTGGGTGGCATTTAGTGAAAATTCTCGCCTGGGCCCATGTTCTAGTTTAAGGCCCACACTCACCCCTCATAGTGGGATAATATGGAAAGATTATACATTTCCTGAATTGTTACAGTCCTGTAAGTATTTCAGTCTTTGTTATTTGTGTCAGTGATGTTCCTACATGTCACAATGCTCAAATAAAGACTACAGTTTAGGCGAAGATTGTGGAAAAATAATTGTTGTTGACACTTTGAAGAGCCCATGTGACCTCTATATTTATTAGACAGACCCACAACTGGGTTTAAATGAAAACTATGAATCTACCCTTTAAAACGCTACCAAACATGACCTCATAAAAGATGAGTAAAGGTCCTGGAAATGAGTATTAAGTAGGATATGCACCAGCACCTAGAATCCAATTTATTGTAGGGGGTGGTTAGCTTCATGTGCTGATAACTGTGACAAAGCTACCACTTAGGAAAGGTTATCATACCAAAATATCATCTATGGACATGTACCTTTTCAAAAATTTTGATTAGAATTTGCCACCTTGAGTGGTACCGATAAGTGAAATTTTGGGCTTTGGCCCATGGACTAACAGACAGGCAAAGAGCCGCATGTGGCTCGCGAGCCGCGGGCTGGCCACCCCTGGGCTAGGTTATGCAGTCATTTGCTCTGGTTGAAAAGAAAGGATGCCAGTTGGGGTCCAAAATATGGAAATCTATCCTATGACTAAGACGGGAGTTATATATGATGGCATAGCTATGTTAGCAGGAATGGGTGGTCATACGGTATTCCCAGCTCTTGGTACAATTGTCTTAACATAATTAAGCTCATGATTTGATGATAGTATTCAGCTTCTGAACTACTGAGGAGGCTATTTCAGGCCAGAGACCCTTTAGCCTATGATTGTTGGGTTCTGGGATAACTTACTGTTGAGCCTTCTGGAGGTGTTTTAAGCCAAATTCAAAGCAATCTCTGTGACGGGAGGTGACCACTTGATAACCCCAATGACACCCCTGCTCTCACCCTTGTCCTCTAACATCCAAGCTAGGTTTGTACATTGGTGCTCTCCTAAAGTAGCACAAGCGATAGTTCCACCATATCCTGTGTATTGGTAAATATCTACTCTAATTATTGTGGAGATAGTGTAATGTTATAATGTCTGTTTCTATTGCTATAACTTATGGTGTGCATGATGGTGTAGAATCAAATGCGGCATATCGATCCTGCAGGTTTTGGCTCTGGTGTTTATCAGGAAGCTAATGGACTGCATCTTCACCAAGAGAGAGTTGAGCTGGCTGGATGACCTCATGCCAGAAAGCAAGAAGAAGAAACTTGAGGATTCTGTTGAAGAGGTACATTTCTCTCATGCGAAGAAATAATTTGAACTTAAGAAATAGTTTTTAACCAGCTAAAAATGCAAACAATGTGGGTGCATGTGGGGTACAGCTAACTTGTTAATGCTGTTACCAGTCTCTCTGTAGGACTGTTAGTATATAGTATATAGTACAGATATAATTAATATAGCAGTGTGTTGGCAGTGGGGATAACCTAATAGATACAAGTTTAAGGCTCGTGTAATTGAAAATAACCATGGATCTGTAATTTTAGTGCCCCCATTGGGCCAATCAGTGTAGTTAAAAATGCTGAAAAGCAGTATTGAGATGCATCATTTAACAGGTTTACTCAAAAACTCAAAATCCATAGTCATTCCCTGATTTTATAGTTTATTCTATAATTTTGTTATTGTTTGTTTTGTTTGTCCCTCCATCCGTTCATCATATACAATATCTCAGACATCGCTGATCGGATTTTTATGAAACTTGGGGAAATTTTTGGCCCATTGTTCATCCATGTGCCATATGCAATATCTCAGACACAACTGATCATATTTTGATGAATCATTTAGGGGGCTACATGTCTACTGTTGCCTTGTTTTTCCTGCTTAGTCCTGTCTCTCCATTTGTGTCAATATCTGCAGTTTTGAACAAAGAACTCCTGCACACTGTCTTAGGTTTCATACAACCTGATGAAGGTCTCTGGCCCGAAATGTCGTTATCATTAAAAATGAATTTGCAAGGTAAGAAGACAGTGTGCGGGAGTTCTTTGTTCTACAGTGATCGACCTATGGTCTTCTCCGACGCGCCTGTCTATCTACAGGTGTGCAAAAGTTTTGCATTCTGAATATCTGCAGTTTCAACACAGCATGGATATCAGATTCAGTTTTTCATAATATTCTCATTCACTTAAATTTTGTATCATTCAATCATCAGGAGGAGGATCAGAGTATACTAGCAGAAGATGAGGGAGTAGTGCAAGTGCCATTAGAAGGGTACAAGTAAGTTAATATGCATTATACCTCTGAACCTTTACAAGTAACATGCTCTGTGTAAATGAAATTTCATGTTTATACTCATTTGTTGCATAAAGATGGAAGTGCTAATTGTTATGTGCTTGTTCTTTTCCCAGAGGTGTAACACCCATCATCAACATCACAGATGAAATTTCCAAAGGTTCTTTTGGGAATACTTGGAATACCAACAACTAAGACAACTTCAGAAAGAAAGAAGACCCCAAAAAATGATGGTAAGCAATTCTTCAAACTCACATTGTTGAATATATACCCTCTTATAGTATAGATTGTTCTATGGACAAAGATGGCAAAAACACGTTAAAATGTATATTGTTAAAAATTACAAATACTTGCTCATCAAATAAATTACAAAACACTTGTGTCAAGAAATTGAATTAAAGTATATGTCAGTTAAAATAAAAATATTTGTATTTTCAAACCATAAAAAACTTACAATGAAGAAATTCCAGCATCCTTCCAACTTCCAAAACAACATTTTACATGGGAAATTTAAAAGGTTTAGAATTACTATTTGCAGTTCACACATAATAACTAATAACTTTTTCCTCAGTAAATACTTCAACAATCAATAACAAATGAGTATGTTATGTGTGGTCACTAATTAGTTTAGGTGAAGTGGAGCCTATCAATAAGGTACAAACCAATACATGTGATGGTGCTAGTGATTGTCTACTTTTACATTATTAACTAATCGGTTATTTGTCTGTGTGGAATGTGTTTGATTTTTATCAGAAGTGACATGAATTTTCCTGAGCTATTAATTTGATGTAGCTGTAGTATATTGCTATCATGAGATGCTATACCAGGTGATGCCTCTAGCTAGCCAGGTAGGCATATCCGTCTGCTTATTGCTTTTGAATTCCCCCTAATGTAAATTTTAGCCTAATGTGCAGGATTACTACTTACAGTCATATCTGCATAGTTTTTCACTATAGATCTGTGAGTAGGTAGGTAGGACAGTTTCAGTGCTTGGATATGGGGACCATGGATGGGTGTATGTGACAGACGAGCTTGTCAGTCAGACAGACAGACTGCGCTACAGCCAAAATAAAATTTCCAAAGTCTGAATTTGATAGTGCTTCTTTTATTTTACAGAAATCAGATCGCTTCTACTAAGTACTATAGTTTGAGAATTTTGAAATACATAAATACTGCTTCCAAATATAGATTGATACAAATGATATGTTATTTTTTGAGCCCTAGTCAAATAGACCTAGAAATGACAAAATATACAAAAATAATTTAAAAAATAAATAAATAAACAAACATCTTTCAAATATATTAAACTAAAATACTGTCCATCTCTCTCATTTGGAATCTATTGAAAAGTTCCTTCATGGCAAAACTACTTCTCAGCTTTTGGTTCATCCTTCTTGACATGACGAGAGAAAAGTAATTTCAATAGATTTTATCTTTAACTAGCCTACTTTTGCATGTCCACAGGCAGTCACTCATGGTGATAAAGGATATTTTTAATATTTTTATTTTTTAAGAGCATGCAGCATATGAACATATTCCATCAACATCTGCAATAGATTGAGTGAGGTCTTGACCCATCATTAACTGCAACATCACTTAGCTGTCAGAAAATGAAATGATATCTGCGATAGAAAAAGTGATACACAGCAGTTCCAGGGAAAATAACATAATCATGCGTTTGTGATGCCTGAGCAGAACTACTCAGACTCACTATAATATGCACAGTATGTGTATCTATGTATCTATTCTTTCCGCCTTGATACTGACAATTCGCTGTGGTATCCAGTTTTTTCCCCAGCAGAAGAAGAAGCAGAAGGTGAAGAAGGAGCCCTTCATTGTGTTCTTAAACAAATCAATGTTGCATGCTGCAAATAATCAACCCTTCACGTTTTGTCCTGTGTGTTGAATATAATTGAATAACTATATTAATTTGGTTTCAAACCAATGAAACCCATGGTACTTCATCATTTCTCCTGTTGTTAATGCTACATTGTATTTGCAAAATTGTACTGAATGTGAATTTGAAAGAATGTCAAAGGATTTACTGCCGGCCATGCAAAGAAACTATTTTCAAGGTATATTCGTTTTTGAATCTGTTTGTATGTATTTTGTATATTTTGTATTTTGAAAAATCATTCTATCAATATCTACCATATTGATATCCATACAAACAGACTAGAGGTTTTCATAGCAGTATTGATGAGCTCATATATTAGTCAGCATGTCACCAAGCCATTAAAGCTGCTAGAAAGATCTAGTCGTTCAGGTATTCCGTTGTGTCACCACATTTATTTATTTTTTGCAATTTAAGCAATAAAATGTGACTATAGTGATCAATTAAATGTAATAAAAGCTTTAGTTCATTCTTGACCATAGCAGTAGAAATTGGACAAGCAAAGATAATTTTATTGCTGAAAAAGTGCAGAAGTTCACATAGTATGAACATTCTGCAAAATGCATACTTCTGAGTGTATGTTATTGAGAGGGTATTTTGCAGCCCAGGAAGTGATTGTATCTGACAAACCTAAGATGAAGTGGAAACTTAAGTGTTTACTAAAGGGCAACATACATCACCTTAGAACCAAATGCAACAGCACTTTTTTAATAGAATGTCAGTAGTACATTTATTTAAAAAAATAGTTTGTTTACTTTATGGAAGTAAATAAATAAATAAATAAATGAGCCCAAAAGATACTCATTGTGCTGCTTGATGTCTGTGTATCACTTGTGATGTTAATTTTGTATTTTGACGCTGAGTGGAGTGATAAACACATAAGAAGTTCCATTTTAAAGACCAAAATAAACATTGCTTATTTCTGTTTTTTGAGATGTAGGCTTGAAACCCCGCCCCAACCCCTTTGATCAAACCCTATTTTATTATGTGTGTATACCTTGTTAATGTGAATTTACCCTAATAAATTTCTATAAGCATCCTTGTTTCCCTCGTCATGATCACACATACAAATGATCATAGCGGCACATAACACAGCAACCGTTCAAAGGGAAAGATCTGTATTTTTCAACAGCCAATGCTACCGACCAGTAACTAAGAACTCATTCACTATAACCACCAAACTCAATCTGTATTATTTGAACACAATACACATTTCACATGCATGGACACACACTGCACTGAAGCATTCCCTGTATGGGTGCTAATGTGATGGGTACATGTAATACCAACTTGACACTAAATAGACAAGATTTGCTAAAGATAAATGCCCAACATATGACCCTCAGAGATTTGGACTATAAATAGATTTGAGTGGGGAGGTTTTTTTTTGCAATGGACAGATGGTTTGATGCGCTATGGATGACAGCTCAGAGAGGTAGCACATCCCAAAGCATGTCAAGTGGCTGGCTCATGTGAATTATTGTTTTGTCTCCATGCCAGGATGAACCGAACAATGTTAACCCAATCAGTGATCCGGACAAGTCTGTGTTGATTGACATGATTTTTAGTTTCTTCTTTCATTTGGCGTAACTTTCCTTGGCTTCCTGTCAGTACCTGCTTCATTGGGAAATGTCTTCCCAGTGTACAGCTGACAGGTGAGATGCGCCAATCTGTTACCTGATTTAAATCCCAAGGGCTATTTACTCTCGGAGAATGACACGGTTATTGATTTCTGTTCCGCCTCTGTGAGCAGAGGGATTTCCGACAAAGCATAATGCATAACAGATGACAGGTAAGGCAAACATATAGCGTTCAATTAGCAATCACATTCTTCGACTCAGCATTAACACTGATTGTAACATTGATATAGGGTAAAGATGTGCAACAGCTTTTATGATGAGATGGGCATGACTTTGATTTTGTGCACTGATTTACAAATAGATGCTGTCAAAAAATACTTTTATTTTTAAAGTGCTAGTGTTTTAAGTTAAAATGGCCATGTTCTCTCTCTGTCTCTCTCTCTCTCATTCTCTCCATTATTTTGATACCTCCAAATGTGTTGTAAATTAACTGCTTCCTTCATTTATTCTATGCTAGAGCTGATGTTTTGCTGCCAACATTCCAGTGTAAACCAATATTTAAAAATGGGTTACATTTATTTAAAAGAGAGAACTCATGGATTGTACACATTTCTTTATTGAAAACTAAATCTGAATTTATATGAATAATAAGAAAGATATTGAGACTATCTACAGAAGTAATTATCCAAGTTGCAATTCAGATACAGATCAATGGTACTGTAGGTACATATTCATGTGAGAAGGAAGATGAAAGATGAAAAAAGAATTCAGATGAAAGATGAAAGAATTTAATCATGATAACACCATCTTGAATGCTTGGTAATAATCCGCAGAGACGTGACATGTGATACACATTTGGCGTTTTGTCTTTTGACAACAATACTACCTTTAACCATTGAGGACCAACAAAGAGCTTCTTATGAGGGGAATTTAATAGCATGACCAAGGAAAAGGGTAGTACAAGTTGTAAAACATATAATGGCACAGGGTCAGTGTGAAATCTGATGACTTGTTGCTTTATTTTTTTCGGGAGCCGGTGGCGTCCCCTGGTTGGGTTTACTCTCTTCTGCCTCGGCCAGTCTTCAGCCAGAACACAAACTCCTTGGCTGCCTGGTCCTGCAGGTAGGAGCTCACATCACTGGTGTAGGTACCGTCCGCATGACGTCTAGTGGGACTGCTGTAAAATCAGACACATTTACAAGCAACAAATAAATAAATAAATAAATGTACACTTGTTGCAATGTTCTTAAGAAGTAACTAATACAGTAGTAAATATACAGTTCTTCTAGTTATGCAGACTAAAATGCACATTATTCTGAAATACAGAATGGTTCTGATGATGCAAATGATCCAAACCACTTGCTGCAGGCTGTAACAACCTATTAATGCCACTTTAGATGCAATAAATTGTCATATTTGTTACATTGTTACATTTCTCTCATTATATTACAGAGTAGTGTAAAACAGAATTAAAGAGTGAATGAGTCAGAGAAAAGAAACAAGCACTCACCCATTTCTTTTAGAGTTCTTCAGCCACTGGACAAAGTCTTGCGCTCTCCTCGTCTGCAGGTAATTACTGTAGTCATTGGAAAATGTTCCCTCTGAATGTCTCTTCATGTTGGGGAGCTCACTGGGTTCATTGAACATGGAGTCGTCTGTCAGTAGGCTACACAA
The DNA here is from genome assembly GCA_900683385.1 of Anoplogaster cornuta. NCBI lineage: Eukaryota > Metazoa > Chordata > Actinopteri > Trachichthyiformes > Anoplogasteridae > Anoplogaster > Anoplogaster cornuta. Next base: position 9,737 of record CABFOP010084212.1, on the reverse strand, counting down.
AGACACACGATTGAATGTACAAAAGATGCTGTTACACAGAGATGAGAAGGCGCCATGTGAACGACAGAAAGCTCAGAGGAGGTCTTACATAGAGTTTCCCTCTGTGTCCTGGTCAGGGACCTGCCAGCTGCTTTGAATGGTGAGCAGGAGCAGGAGTCCAGCCAAAGAGTGGGCAATATTCATTGTTTGAGCTTCTGAAAAATGAACAAAGAGAACGAGAGAGCAAGTTAGACACTGTGGGAATATCATGGTTTCAAGTTGTTGTGAGGAAGTTGTAAGTAAGAGGGTTGTAAGGTTCTCACCTGTACTGCTTTCTGGCAAATGTCTCGGAGAGAGGGATGTGGTAATGTGTGTCGATTTCTCGGTGTGCTTCTCCTGCCTGGAGCTGTTTCATGGACCCTTCTTGGTCTGCTGAGTCTTATATAGTTGAGCTGGGTGGCAGACTCCCAGGTGGCAACCCCGTCACATGAACCTCAGCATATCCTCTGTTACTCTCAATCCATTAGTCAGCTTCCGTCTCAGTCCACTGGACATATTTGACTCTAAAATGTGGGAATATCTGAACGGTAAAAGCTGTTCCTTCAGGTGTCAAATTCAAACATGACCTCTGGCCTGACAAACAAATTCAAATACTTGCCCCTGTCTGTATTCGGATTACTGGTCACTCAGTGTCAGGAAACTTGACCGTGGAGTCATTTTTGATAGGCTAATTAGATTTTGTTTAATTTTAGACAACCTATATGTAGTAGACAATATAACTATATTTCATGGGTGATAGTTAATCAAAAAGGCAACAGAAGTGACTTTCAGCCAGGGGTTGGTTTGGGCAAGGTATCTATTACTATTACTACTGGTATTAACAATTACTCTTGATATGACCATTGTTATTCTAACAATAAAGATTCATATACAACTATCATCAACAAAACACAGAAGTCTCACAGATATTAGTGTTTTCATAAAAGGGAATATAATATAATTGAATATAATGTAATTACAGTAATGTAATTACAGTAATATAATATAATGTAATATAATATATCATATAATGTAATACAATATAATATAATGCAATATAATGTAATATAATATGATATAATATAATAATAATAATAGTTACAACTCTATGCCTGTTACTCGATTGCAATGCGGGTTTATACAGCAAGCAGGAGTGACAATTCATTTGCATACAAATTCAAATTTATTTCACTAGTAACACATAATGAAATAAATAAAAAAGGGTTTGTAAACATTTCAAAACAATGTACATTTTGATCTCATTACGATTGTACCACAAATTATAACATTTCACAACTAATTCAGTGCAGTACAGTTAATCTATTGTATGTTAGAACTTATACCACGCAGATCATCTTCACATAAGGTTTATGAGCACCCATGCATGCAATGGCTCTTATTACATTTTAAAAGACCAAAAGTTCCATTATTCCACATAGAATACAAATGCTCACTTGCACGAGCAGACATAAAGTACATGAAATAAAAAACAAAGCTTGTATAGTGGTAGTATACAGTATAAATGTTGTCATATTCTTCACATCTATTTGGGATTGACGAGGCATTTCTGCAGGAAGTGACTCATGTGGGTGTATACATGTTGCAGGGCTGATCCTCCGAGACCATGGTCCTTGTCAGTGTACCACTGAAATGAGCCCAGTAAATTAGATTAATCTCCAGACTCTCAGTCAGGATATATTTATGGTTTGTAACGGGGAAGAGGAAAAAGTCTAGCCTATCTGGTAAGATGACCATAAGTTATATATATATTACGCATGAATAAGACCAGTTAGTGTAAGAGCACAAGGTGCTTTTTACCGGGGTCCATTTGTACCCCTCATTCAATCAACACCATCAAGGCCAATATTAGCCCTCTTCTCTGAACCAATATTTACCATCGCCTCAAAGTCCACTTGCTGGTCAACCAGAGCTTTGGAGATTTGTGCTGCTTGCTGGAAGTGAACATTGTCTACAGGAAAGAAAAAGTGTTTGTGTGACTTGATTAAACATCAAAGCTGACCCATTTGTCAAATGTTTATATGAAGCCAATATAGTCCATTTGCACACTATGATAAAGGACTACCATATCTTCACTAGACTGAAACATATTTTGATTAAATGACTTAACATACCATCAGCTGTGCCATGAACCAATAGATAGCGTACTGATTTGAAGTTCCTTGCTCTGCTTGTCACAGTGGAATTCTGTTGAAGGAAAGGAGATGTTCACTGTTCAAGACAAATTAGTAGAATAACAAATGAATATTGGTTTGACCAAGTTACTTGAATAGAGCTGACTTACTGTATAGATGCTATATTTGTTTTCAAATAATGCTTTTTGTGTTGTAATAAATTGTTTCTCTTCTTGATCTTTACCTTATAAGAGTCAGAATTCTCTGCAGGCTTGCCCATGTACCGTTCAGTATACACTGCATCTGCAAAACAGAACAGCTAATGTCATTAATCAAAATACAAACAGTAAAATGAATCACAATTATTCAGTAGGTGGAAATATTTTGTTTGCACAATGACAAAACTTAGATGTGAATAGGAGATTTGACTACCTAACTAAAACGTACTGTGTTAGAAAGTTATGGTGTGCACCCACCATAATATTCCCACTTGGATACAGGAGCAACTGCTATCCCACATTTGAAGAGTCCAGTTCCAGCACCCAAGGCCATTGAGGCGACATAACCACCATATGACTGAAAAGATTACATTTTAGTGACCAGAAAGAAATGTCTACCAAAAAGCAACAATATGAGGCAGAATCCAGCTTACCCAGCCCCATATAGCGATTCTGTCTTTGTCTATAAAACCCATGTCGATGAATTTCCTAGCAAGGCAAAAAAGAAATTCCAATAAAAATATATTTTCAGATGCGTAAGATGCAGTATTTCTGATGCACTTTACCTCACAGCTGTTATTTGATCTTCCACTTCCAACGTGCCGAGGCGCTGGTAGATCGAGTGCATTATTTTGTCACCTTGGTAGCCGCTCCCCCTCCCGTCAAAACTGGCGAAGATGATGCCCTCCGTGCTGGAGAGGTAGGTACCCCAGTTCAGCCGGAAACGATAGTCCGTCTTCTGACTGCAGGGGCCGCCGTACCTATACGGGACAGCAACATACCATCAGCAACCACTGAAATGCTTTGTGATGGGATGAGCCCAAGCGGCAGTTTACTTACACATCAATGAGAAGAGGATATTTTTTAGATTTCTTGAAATTTGGCGGCAACATCATTTGATACCAAAGATCTGTTGGGGGGGGAAAAAAAGTTATGAAATGTTGAAAGAGATCAAAAAATGTGCAAATGTGTTAAAAATGCATCTGCCGTTTAACAGTAATTGTCTCACCAAAGCCGGCAACCCTTAAGGTGCCACGCTGCATGGTTGGCATGTGGAATTCCGTCAGGATATCTTCTAGCACCTTGTTATCCTCCAGAACACTGACCTCTGAAAAAACATAATAGTGCAACAACTATGGCGACACTGGAGATGAATTGTGTGCACAATAAAATATGATATCAATCAATCACCCCTTGTAACTCCTAGCCATTCGGCTTGCATCCGTCATGAATAACAGAAAAGGGGGTGCAGCCATTCAGCTTTTTCCAGGTATGCTGAGGGAAAATAATCTGATCTAGTTGCAAGAGCAATAATAATGATGGTGTCCATGAAACAAAGTCAGACAATATGTGTTTTATTATAACATAACATACAGTGGATTCATGAATTGATTAAGCATGTGAAATAGATTTCATATGTATACCTGCACCTGAGCCCCTGTTGTCCATGAGCGTAAAGAGGGGCATTCCAGGTCCTGGTAAAAAAAAAAAAAAACAGAAAAAAAAAATGCAGAAACTGTTTATTATACATAAAGGTCACTTGGTCAGATCTATTTGGACAGAGGAGCACATGTATTGCTCACAGCCCCTCCCCGCCCGGACCTCCTCGTACACTGGCCCCTGCTGGATGAGTTATTGCTCAAGAGGAGATGTGGTGTGGTGGAGGGGGTAACTGACCGTAGCAGTCCATTCGGAAGTAGGAGGCATCGTAGCTGAAGTAAGCTGAGTTGTACTGACACCTGTCCTTATTCAGGCCACAGGTGAGGCACTGGGGGGCAGAAGGGCTGCTCCCAATCGCAACCCTGATGAGCAAACGAACGGCAAGTAATGTCATTTCGGCGAATACACTCACCTCTCCGTGCCAGTGACACATTTCAGTTCTTTGCTATTATTGAGACGTTAAACTTACTTATAAACATTTCTCTGTCCAGGTCTTCCTTGGTACTCATTACTTATATAATATCTGTGAAAAATGAATTACAAGAGCTTAACTTATTTCAGATATTCTTGAAGGGATATGGTAATGTGAAAATAACTTGATCGGAAATGCAGCTGCATCATCACTTACATGGAATCTTTTGTTAATTTGCTTATGTAGATAACTTCCCACTTGCCTGAGGTGATAGGCGTGGCCTTGCCCTTTAGAAATGACACACTGTGAGTACAGATATGACAAAACCTATGTTCTGCGTAAATATGCTTGGGAATACTTACATCTTTCACATAGTGAATATGTTTGTAGCCATAAGTGTCACTCATCACTTTGTAGAAACTGAGTTTATCCACAGCAAAGAAAAGGGGGAGGGGAGAGAACTGAAAAATAAATAAATCATATTTTATGGTTAGAAATCGAATCCAATACCCAGGAACAATGTCCATGGCAGTCTTGTGTTAGAGGAACTCACATGGCCGACCCAGCCTGTCTTGCTTGTTTGCTCAAATTTCTATAAAGAGTAGAAACTTTCATTAGCATTTACTCATGTGCATTTACTCAGTTACATGGCTCATAAACCTCAAGCTTATCATATTTCACACCAATCACTTTTTCCTTAGAGAAGTCACAGCTACCTGTTTTTCTTTCCATCTGCTTCCATCAAAGTCATAGATCTGCACAAGCACATAATTCTGTTTCCTTTTGAGCCACTGGACAGTGATACGCTCATCTGTAACCCAGGTCACTGAGCTCAAGAAGTGATCACTGCGTAAAAAAACAAAAAAACAACAGAGAGTGACAAGTGTTTCACAGCTGGGAAACCATGCTGATATGTGTCTCTGCTTTCACGGTAGTGTATTTTTAGGAGATGAGAACAAATTATGACAAGACTATACGGACCCAGAAGCGATGGCGCTGGGGGCCGCCACCTGTGTGCGGTGCGACGGATTTGTTGAGTCAACAACAAAGAGTTTCACCTTAGGGATCGTTGACCCGGCCTAGATCAAGCACAATACAGTTTAATCTTCATGATGAATTACGAGTCATAAGATGATGTATTCTGCAAGAATGCATGCAGTTTCAGTGTGTATATCATAGGGAGGCACTGTTTTGTGCAAAAACTAGCAACTATCTTGTATATTACTTGTATACTAGATTCCATGCTTGAGAGAGGTGTATAATGGAGCATCCCACCTTTGGGTATGGAACAACCTCTGTTTTGGGGTATTGCTCAGATCCATACAGAGAGAACTCCACTTTGCGAACCTCTGTATCATTAACCTCTATGTAAGCCAAAAACCTGCCGTTTGTGGACCACCACATTGCCTCATCGGATGAGAGCACTTCCTCTGAAATGGTTTGGGGAAGCAAAAGTTTCAGTTAACCACGCAGAAACGACACACCAACACACTGAGTCACACACCCACACCCCTCTGACACATTAAAACAGTGAATGTTACTTACCCTCGTATACCCAGTCAGGGATGCCATTGAGGATCTCATTATGTTTCCCGTTGTGTGTCACTTGTATGGGTTCAGCAGTGACATTGTCTTTCAAATAAATGTTGAAATTTGAGATGTAAGCCTAGGAAAGAGATTCTAGTTATGGACAGAGTTCAATTCTAAATTCTTTATTACAAATACACTATAAATACATTCCCAGTTTGCTCGCTCAGCTACCTCAAGGGGACTTTCCTTTTGCAACAGTCTTGCTTGACCTGACATTTTTGGCCACATGCAAAGAAAAAGCCCCATGTTGCTTTGCGTGTTTATCTATCAAGGCCATCACACTACAACACTTATGCATGTTGGAGCGCTACAATGCTGTATTTTAAAATGGTATTCACTCACAAATTTGTTTCCTACTGGTGCCCAGGCAAAGTATTGCACAACTTCTGGAAGGTGCACAGGAGTAATAAATGTTCTGGAATAAAATATGAAAATAAGTCATGGTGATACATGCCTATTAGTCTGGTGTGTCTCTCTGTCAATATAGCAATGAATGATGTAGTCTACTGTATCACTATTTGAACACAGTAAAAACCAGATTGCCATTGCCATTGTTATAGTAAGAGCCTACTTACGAACTTTCCATTTCGTAGATGGAGTAAGAGGCTGTGTATGAATGTCTCCATTGCTGTTGGAAGAGTTAACTCATCAAGATTATCCACTAGAAAGGTTTAATCAATGCAAAAATAGAAATGCAAAGCAAAACTGAAAAATGTTCACAGAGCTTATTTCTCACCTTTGAGTAGTTGCTTTCAAAGCAGACATATTTCTCATCACCTGAAAGCATGTAATCTGTCGCATGCACTTGGGCCTACGGTGCAAACGTTCATGGGAATAGAGGGCAGTAAATAAAAAATATTACATTTAATGTAAAATATTAATACAAAATTGTATTTGTTTCAAAATATATCTTACAAAGGTTGAGTTGGTCAAATATAATGATGCCTTCCGTGTTTCAGCATTGTAGCGGAAAACATTTCCATCTCTTTCTTTATGTAGATATTCATTATCTGCGGACAAAAAAAGACACTCAGGATTCAAATCCTTTAACAGACGAATTACATTAAATTGATTTGATTGGAAGTAATAGGCCTACCTGATATCCATCGCAAGTTGTATGATCTCCATGAGATGGAGTCATTGAAATAATCTGCCATGGTGTAAGGCCTTTTGGTGCCACCAGCTCCTGAGAATACAAATGCATTTACTCAGTGTTATTAGATTAGATTAGATTCAACTTTATTGTCATTGCACAGAGTACAAGTACTGGTGGTTTGGACCTCAGTTTAAACCCAGCAACTGCCCGGTTTTGAGTCTAGTTCTATTTTAAATAAGTGCAAGACAGACTGGGGACATTCATCCACCATTGCATCGCACGGTGGCGCCATTCCTGCTGGATGCCTCGATGTTGTTATACCGACGGTCCTCATGCACATTTCAATTGATCAAATACACTTCAACTCATCATAGTTGTTTCTGCACAATATAATAAGGGAGTCACATCGGGTAAAACATGGCGATGATAAATAAGGTAAAAACACACTAATTAATGGAATTAATCAACCAAAATAAGTTAGGAGTAAATGATGAATGTTGTCCGTTAGACAGATGATCTTCCAATAGACACATCATTCACAGAGAAAGGCATATAGAGTAGCCGGTAGCCTATGTCTAGGCTATAACGTTACTTACTGTTCAAATGAACTGCTACTGGGACAGCTATTAACGTGATGACGACAGCCGCACCTACCAGCCCCCAAAGCACCTTGCCACAGCCCTGTGAAAGGTGAGGGGGACACAAAAGTCGCAACAACAAAAAAAAACCTCCTATGAAATAACAGAATATAGACTGGTGCAGCAGACTTTTGCATTTCTTCATTCATTCCACCAATAGCTGCTGCGAGGTAAGTCATCTTGCATTTTTACAAATATCTTTGTAGTTGAAACTACAGCACTAGAGGTATTTCGGATATAATTCAATTACTAACCATAATCTTGATGAAGTGCTCGACATTCAACGGCGAGTGGAAGTGCAGCTCTCAATTTAAAGCATAAAATAAAAAAATAAAAAAATCCTTTCGGGTCGCTGACGTTAAGTTAAAAGTGACTTCTTGCCTAATTTACATACTCATGCTATGAAAACTGATGACTTAACAGCGGCTCAGTTTGGCAACAGGAGAAAAGTGAACTCCGTCCGAGTGAAGCTGAACCAGCTCGGCTTCCCACTCACATACTTCCAGGATGCATTCGTACACGGAGACAGTCGGAGCAGTCGGAGATGCCTCCTCGAAGTCAGCAGCCCACAGAACTTTCCGAGAGCGCTCAACTTGGCCAGTATTTAGGAAGTGGCTTCCCCACTGGCCACATATCCACATATCCACATATATACAACAATATGTGCCGACGAATCAGTAAAAGAAGAGGACTGTTTTTACATTTCAAATGCTTTTATTCATCTCAAGGTGTGACAATTAACAGCTTGCACACTTGTATAAGATTGCATTAGCTAAAGAAGGGATAGTGTAGGGTAAGACTCGTATTGTAAGAGTGAAATTGAAATCTTTATTGTGGATTCATAATTTGCCATACATAAATGCATTAAAAGCCAGAGAGAAAGTGGCCACACCTATTTATTAACCTCATAAACCACCTGTCCTGCTACATCACAGGTGCTGCAATCAGACAGATGCCTGTATGTGGAAAGTCTTATATTTGAGAAATAATTCTGAGTGATTTTACAAAAACAGTTGTGTGTCTAATGGAAAATCACCAGTACCTGTTTGTTCGCATGTGTGCAGACAGGTGCACTCCGGTGAGGCTCCTCTCATGAGACTACAGGGGCGCTTTCACTAGTGGGAGGTAATTTATTTTGGTCAGGTTCCATTTCTAGTAATTTAAGTATATTTAAGGATATTTGTTTATTATAGAATTGACATATATTTAATACACAGGAGATGAGACCCCTTACACAAATAAAAAGGCATCTACTGCCCTCGCTTTTTTTTTTAACAAAAAATTGCACATTGCTAATAAAAAAAAAAGTGATTTATCATCAGCGATACAGTCAAATAAGGCAGCAATATGATAGTAGTCTATATGTGATGTCTGTATGCCTACAGCATAGAGGGTATCTTGCAATTCTAAATCAGTAGGGCTCATCATTAGTGCAACTTAAAGTGTGACTGAATTGGTAACTTCTGCAACACACTTCAGATCAAAACCAAATTAAAACAACATTTAATTCATTCTGCGTCTTCGTCGTCTGAACTCTGCACCATAAGGCTTGCATGTTGAGCATAATCGAAGGCAGGAAACTGGATTGGAATTTCACTCCATTTGGTATATTTGCTATACTTCTTTCCGTTGTGCTCCAACACAAAGTTCCTCACGTGGAGACAGGGGCACTCGATCCCACGGTAGAGCATCATTGATCCCCACTGCTGCAATAGAAGATATAAAGTGGCCTGATATAAGTTGACAGATAACGGATTCAGTATCGGCTTGTGTGTTTGAAATGGAATTTATTTCTTTGCCACAACAATAAGAGAAAGGGCGGCTCTAACGTGTGTTCCCATTTGAATTTAACTAAATGCTTTGGGATGCAAAAAAATAAAAGCCAAAAACATCGAACATCTAGTAACAGTGTCCAAAATTAACATTTTGGCTGGTAAACTAAAAAGATATTACCTGCCAAGAATGATTTTTACTCGTCAAAATACCTTTTCAAAGAGATATGTCACCCTACCTGTTTTCAATAGGTACTGTGTGTTAATTTAAAACGTACTCACTCACTCACTCACTCACTCATACAATGGATTTAGAATTCAATTTAGAATTCATCATGAAGGGCAACAGAATTTAAATGACAAGAGATGTCAGAGCCATTGTTATTTGTTATTTGACTGGCTCACACCTGAGAGACTGTCT
>CABFOP010084205.1:0-10292 GCA_900683385.1 Anoplogaster cornuta | reverse complement strand
ATGATCGAGAGCCCCCTCCTTCCTGCTTCAGCTCCTCAGACGACGCTCTTCCGAATGAGTGAGACATGTTCTGTATTGTCGCAGACATTGTGTGTGTATGTGTGCATGCATGCACCTTGATTATGACAAATCAAATCACTGGTATTTTTAAAAATATATATCAAAAACCTGCAGCTGTCCAAACGGAAAGTTTCTTTCCATTTCCAAGGACTCTGATTGCTGGTCTGATGATGTGAGCTCTGGAGTCTCCTCCTACAACAGCCAGACAGATGGCCACCTGGAATGGTTGGTCTCGGCAAATCAGCCATCCTCATGCTGCTTCGAAGGTAAGATTGCGGGCATCTATTCCTGATGGATGATTGGCTCCCGCCGGCTAAGCTATATGTTAGTTGACTACTGTTGGCATCACTGTTTAGTGCTCTGCCACTCCAGGTGTTGACATCTGGATTGAGAACATCCACGGAGAGTGTCTGAGGATTCGTGAACGCCGGCAGGTCAAAGTCGGCCATGTTGCTATAGGAATTAGTGACCAGGTAAGAGACAAATGATTAATGCCAAAGAATGCTTGGAATGGTATTCAGTTAATTGAAAGTTCAGTGAAAGTGATGTGAATTTGCCTCTTCTGCTTAGTAAAGGCGAAACGATTTACTGTAGAAATGGATCTTAAAGGGGAATACCACCCAATTTAAAAATTATAAGGTATTCCTCAGATCTAACAGTCTGACAGTCAAATTAAAATGTGTGATCCCGAAGAACTCTCTGCCTAAGCTAAAAACCACAGAACCTGGCCTATGAATGGAAGACAGTATTTATTTAGTTTCCGTCTCTGTCAGTTAGGCATTTAGAGCTAAATCTTTGCTGACAGGTAGACTCTGACCCAGTCTTCCTCTCACTCAGTATCTCCAAAGAGAGCAGACCCCAAAACTGTTGATACTTGTGTGCTTCCGCACGCATGAAACAAGCAGGGAAACACTGCTTGAATTCACATCACTCCACACAATATTCAGGATGTGTCTGATTTGATGACTGACGAATCGCATGAATGTCTCAACCAACTATCGTTCAGATCTCAGTGAAAGCCTTTAGTTTGGAGACCCTGGACAGGAAGGTGGTGTCCTTCCAACAAGAGATCCAGGAGTCTGGTCTGTGGCTCTGCTGTGTCCCTGCCCCTGACAGATGCCAGCGCTGGAGCTGGAGGATCAACCATGGCAAGCTGGAACTTCGGGAATAAGACGACCATTCTACTTAATTTTTGTAGTTTGCACTAATTTAGACACAGGGTTTTCTTTTGTTGTTTGCTCTAAGTTGTTGTCAGAGAGATGCTCATATGTTTGTTCTTAATATATTGTATTGTTGACATGGGTGAGTTTTATGAGTAAATGTTGGATGGCCAATACTTTTGACCGAAATTTGAGATTAGTCAATTGCATGTTCTTTTGTAATAAAATACTGTATCACAGGATACCACCGTTAAGATGATTTACTTCCTGAATTTTTCTATTTTGCTCTAACCCACATATTCATATCCAAGCAACATTTTTTCATTAGGAGAAAGGAATGTTCAAGGAAGCTGAGTTACATTTTCAGTGTAACTCTTCCTTCCTCCATGACCTGGAAACTGATGACATGTTGCCTGGAAGCTGCTTAAAACATCAATGAATAATTGCCAAAAAAATATAAGGCCTTAGGATTCAGTTACTTTAAAGTTATTGACATGTTATAGCTTTTTTCTCACCCACTCATAGTTAAGAATGTCATATGGAACCGACCTGGGATGGCTAGGCTAATTCTAGGTCAAGGCTAACCCAGGCTAGGTTAATGCTAGGTTGATGACAGGCATTAGATGGTGAGGGTAAAAGGGAGTTGGTGGCATAGAGGAGGGTGTTTTCAGGACGCTGGATTACACCGTTAAGCCTTCTTGAGGTGTCGTGGGCCGAACTTAACGAAACATCGGTGAACCCCAATGACATGCTGCATACTGCTGGTGGCTAGGATAGGTGACTGGCGTGTGGTGCCATCTGAGGAATGACTCTGTAGATGTATGACGGTGTAGGCAGCCTGATGTCTCCTATGGCGTTGCATCTGATGGTGGTTATATCACTCGTTTGTTTGCTTGGTTTTAATCTGGATTGGGCTTCTACGTGTGTTTTACCTTGGATTATGGCACAAGGGATAGTAACATCTTGTCCTGTGTATTAATGAATAGCCTATGTTAATAAATGACTGTTCTCTAAAAGGAACAGTGGGCCCTGCTTAGGCTCAGCAGTTCAGAAACTTCAATGTGTCAACAATCAGGTGCTAAAGAACTGCCTTAAAACAGCCTGCTCAAAATACACACACCGCACTGTGTACCACAAAATGAGATTTATCAATGTAAAAACAATTACACCAGAGCTGTGGCACGTATGAACATGGAATTCTACAGTGTTATGTTAACCATATCTGGAAGTCTGTGACAGACCTTGGATTCCACCACATGGCTATCTGTCTAATAACATCATGATGATAAACAAATAGGTGATTCAAACGACAACCACAGCATGTTAGGATGCGCAGCAGCTGGGTTTACGATAATACGACATGTTTGTTGTAAAAGCATACTCCATAAAAAGAGACCACTAGGTATATGTTATCTAAATGCTATCAGACTGGTGCTATCTCAGCGTGAGAGGCTGACTGTGGCTAAAACTTGTACAAACTTGTGTGCGGTTCACTTCCTCGACATTGTGCACAGAAATCTGTCGACCGTGTCATAGGTCAATATGATATAAGAGGCGGGTTCTTTGTCAGGCTGTAGGTGATGTGATTGGATAACGTTTGGTAGTGGGAAGTGCCAATACACCGGTGTCTCCCTGGTTGCGCAAGCCGCCATTTTGGAGTGACGGTGAAGGAGAACAGAAAGATCGAGAAGCTGTCTTTCTAAAGGTAATAATCGACACTAATTCTACACATTTTGACCAAGAAAGTCTATATTATTGGAATTGGCGATTGCCATGTACAAACCTCTTGTTTCTAAGTTGTATATGCTTGAAATGACGTCACCGTTTCCTCTACACTGACGCGGCATTTAGCTAACGGTTAATGCTAACGTTAACGTTACACTATCGTTTGTAGACACGTCAACGAGATGTGACTGGATGTAGAAATATTGGACATATACTTAATTGACTTCTTCGCGTAACACAGTATACTACAAATGTCTTGTTTTCAAAACTTCAGTGCTATTTATTCAGTAAAGATTCGCGAGTTTGTATCGTCCGCTAGCAGCAAGCTAACGTGATGTTAGCCAGTGATGAGGTGGTGGTTGCTACCGAGCATCCGCCCTGACAAACACTCACGTTAAGCTGCTTTCAGTTGTGATAGCCGGCTAAGCGCTAGCTATCTCTAGTTATCGTCTAAATATAATAAAACATTAATGATTTCCCAAACAATCCGTGTTATTCTCTTCTCTTCTAGACACATTGTAACGTTAGCTGGATTGTTTGTCTATTGGCCATTTGCTAAGGTCGAGTTGTTGTTAGCTAGCTAACGTTAGCGTCTTGTGACATTTCTGTCTGTTGGGGATGGAGCTAGCCAGCTAACATAGGCCCTGCTTATCCGGCGATTAACTATGAAGTTAATGTAGCAGTTATCTAATTAGCTAACCCACTACATTGCGTTTTAGATAGGCAAATCAATTTATGTAGGGTAACTTTAGATGGTAGTCAACGCCGACGTTACGGAGTGGCTGTCAGCGTTTAACCGTCAAGCACAACACTGCTATGTTAGGTTCAGTTACTGCAGCGACAAGCAGCCATACACCAGCATACCAACTACATCATTGGTACAAATGATTTTTGATGTCTTTATTAGTATTGATAGTTTTTATAGTTTTTCTCCTTCATACACTGAAAAGCTGTAATGCTAGATGTTGCTCTTTCTTACCCCTGTCGCCCCCTCCCCCTCAGATTGGTCAACATGGGGAATATATTTGCAAACCTATTCAAGGGCCTGTTTGGCAAGAAAGAGATGAGGATTCTCATGGTCGGGCTAGATGCTGCAGGCAAAACCACCATCCTATACAAACTCAAGCTTGGAGAGATAGTGACCACCATTCCCACCATTGGTAAATACATCTGTATATTCCGTTTAACCATTTGGATAACATCTTTTCACCATGGTCATTTACAGTTGTATTTTTTTGTTTTCTTAAGTGTTTGTTAGTTATTGTTTATTATTTCCATATGGACTCAACAGTCACACTGTAATTGAGCTTTAAAAAGTAAATTGAATTGAATGTGCCTGACGGCCAAGGCCTCAGCTGGACCCGGTCTTGTTTTAATGATGGCTCCTTGGTAATGGAGTCTTCCTCATCTAGCTCTGCAAGTTGCTGCAAGTGAAAGTTGGAATGGGTTGTAGGTTGGGTCCATAGAAATCTTAAGTGCATGAAGTGTTGAGTATTGGGCTTTGTGACTATGCCTGGCAGACTGTGTGTCAGCCTTTCAAATTTGGCTTGTACAAACTCTGTCGTCAATCAGTGATTCACCTGTGTTTCTTCTGTTTTGTCCAGGTTTTAATGTTGAAACGGTAGAATACAAGAACATCAGCTTCACAGTGTGGGACGTGGGCGGTCAGGACAAAATCAGGCCGCTGTGGCGCCACTACTTCCAGAACACTCAAGGTGAGGAGCACTTATCAAAGCAGGCAGAAGTGTACGCTAGCAGTATACCTATAGGTGGCCTCATTGGTGCACAAAAGTTGATCTTAAAGCTAGCGAGCCAGTGACTCGTTCACCATTATTGAAATCTCATTGGATTTTTATTGTGTTAACACCTCTGCAACTCCTGTAGAGTTTGTTTTAAGGATTTGAATATGTCTAGGCAGTATAATTGAATTATCTCATTATCAAATTCTGACTTGCCCAGGGGTTTATTTTACCTATTGTGACTGATTTCAGCTGATTCACTGCCATCTGATCATTCACACCCACACACCAGCAGTCCTGCTTTAGCTCATAGCCTTTCTTCTGGCTTGCGCCAGACAATCATCTAACAGCTACAAACAACAAACCACATGTCCTACAGAGCAGAGTGAGCATGTAGATGTGAAATTGAAGTTGGGAGCTCCTTTGCAAGTGACAGTTAAATATACTATTATTTCTCAAAATAAAACCCAAGTAACAGTGTATCTTACTACAAAATACATTGGAGTCATCCCTTATTTTCCTTTGTGTGGTTGTTTCCTCCACTGTTACATTGATGCGAGAGTAACGTGTTCATACATTTGGTGACCCATCGGGATGGCATTTCAACTAAAAAATGTCCAAACAAATATTAATAGACATGGCCTAAAATCAAAAGGGGGATAAAAGCCGGTGCCCATGTAATTTCATTTACATGTGGTTGGATTGCATGTCTGCCTGTTGTCTAAGCACACCAGACATTGCTTACTTTCTTATTACTTATTCGGAACAACCTGACTGAGGGGGGGGGCTTCGGAACCTTGTGAAATAGTGCTGTGATATCCATCTAGTGGTCAATAACTATATAACCATGTATCTTTGTATGCAGGGCTTATCTTTGTGGTGGACAGCAATGACAGGGAGAGAGTGAATGAGGCAAGGGAGGAGCTGTCAAGAATGCTTGCTGAGGATGAGCTCAGAGATGCTGTGCTGCTCGTTTTTGCGAATAAACAAGTGAGTTTACCGATTGTTTCTGACAAAATGTTAGATTTTCATTGGTATCCCAGCTACCTATACACACTAAAGATGATACTCCTGCTACTTCAGATTATGAAAACATGTAATGACATTG
Organism: Anoplogaster cornuta; assembly: GCA_900683385.1. Lineage (NCBI taxonomy): Eukaryota > Metazoa > Chordata > Actinopteri > Trachichthyiformes > Anoplogasteridae > Anoplogaster > Anoplogaster cornuta. The sequence continues at coordinate 4,500 of CABFOP010084205.1, read as the reverse complement.
ACAACTTCTTTGAGTTTGCTTCATATTAAGTATCAAACATTGCATCATGACTGACTGTGTCCTCTTTCCCCAGGACCTCCCCAATGCTATGAATGCTGCAGAGATCACAGACAAGCTGGGCCTGCACTCCCTCCGTCATCGCAACTGGTACATCCAGGCCACCTGTGCCACCAGTGGGGATGGCCTGTATGAGGGCCTGGACTGGCTCTCCAACCAGCTTAAGAACCAGAAATGATCCATTCCACCGGTTTTGATTTTTGTTTGTCGTTTATTTTTCTTTTCTGTTTCAACACAGTGGCAGCACCGGATCCAGGCCCCTTTGCTCCCATCTAATCTCATCTCCAACCCCAACTCTTTCTTCCACGAAAGTCCTCCATTCCCTACCTTTTCCATTCTGACTTCCTCTCTTGTCAGTACTCATGGGGTTCTAGCCTGTGCTGCTCGTGTGTGTGTGTGTGTGTGTGTGTGTGGGTGGGTGTGTGTGTACCGTGTGTGCGTGTTCAGTGAGTGTGTGTGGGTGTGAAGGCGTCTCTGTGTCTATTGGCTGGGATTGGGAGTAACCCTGGCGTGCCTTTTACACACCTCCCGTGGAAACGGCGGTCTGGCTCTTCACGCCACTCCTCCATCCACCAAACTCAGCTCCTACCCCACTCGGCATACCCCCACTCTCAGTCTTGCACGGCCCCCCTTCTCCCCACCCCTACTCTCCACAGGAAGCATGGTTTTCATAAGGCAAAGAAAGAGCAAGGGTGCAAGCTCTCCTTCCCTCTCTCTCTGTGTTAACCAGACTTGTTCAACCAATGTAGACTGAATGCTAGGATGTTCATTTTAACCTGTTTGATTTTGAAACCTCAACCCACATGTAAAAGAGATTCAGTAAATTGCATCGTAACCTGTATCAGGTTGAAGCAAATCTAAAAAAAAATAAAAAATCCCGCCCATCCTCGGTCATTCTTGTCATTTGAAAATCATGCTGTTTGTTTTATTATATTGGAAGTTAATGGATTATTCTTAGCAATGGTTCTCCAATGAACACTACCTTTCCCCCCCAGTAAGTGAGACCATGAAGCACAAGGCAAGCCAACAATCATTCGGTAGAATTCTTAAAAACTTAAAGAAATTGTTTTCAAATTAGATTCTTAAATTGTATGCCGTCATTTCCAGTTTTTGGTAGCTGACATTTAATTCCTGTACCAAAATTGGATTTTGTGTGATGCTCTTCAATAGAACTAACGATTCTGACATTACACCCCACACTTTTGAGTAGGTCGCCAATACATGGTGGGCATTTCACAAACATGGTGGATTCAACTGGTAATGTGAGATAGGTGTCCCCATAAATTTCAAAAGCTTCAAACATTATTCCTTTAAACAAATGTTACATGTGTTTTTTCTGTATCTAGTTTTAGCATTTCTATTTGTACCATGACTGCTGAACCAAATGCATTTGAGCAGTTTGACAAATCTTGTATATGGAAGTAGTGTATCCTCGAGGGCCTAAACCACAGATGTTTCAAGAGATTTTTGTCACAAAAGGTTGGCAGTAATACATTGGCAAAAAAAGTTGCAAGCATCCAGCTGTCTAATTTCCTGCTTGGGATGAAGGAAAAGCACCAAATATGAAGGCTCTTAACTGTAGCCGCTCCAGGCATATGAAGGAAGGAAGCCTAGCTCACATGTCTGGGTGCTAACAGTCTACTTTACATTACGGCACTGTATGCTTCATGATTGAGTTAGTAAAGACCAACAAAACAAGTACTGGTAGCAGTTCCTCATCCTCTGAGCTGAAGGGACTGGTAGGTAGGGAGGATGGGTGTGTAGTTAACTGGTCATGAGCTTCATCGGGTGTCCTCGTTGTGGAACCATGGGGGTTAAGATGGCACTTCTGTCAAGATTGATTGTAAATCTGTAAGTTCCCCTGCAAACTGTTTCTGTGGGGATTTCCTGAACACATTAATAAACATGATTCGATCCTACAATTTGGTGTGGCGAGTGAGATCACTTGATGAGGCCAGTTGAAGTTTTTCTTGGACAACTCCAGTTGGGAAGGAATGAACCGGTAGATTGTATGGTGTCCATGTAGAATAAACATGTCTGATTCAAACTGCCATGTGCAATAGATTATTATAGTTGTGAATATTCCACATCTGTATACAATGTTGAATCAGGTATAGGATATAAATCAACTTACAATAACTGATCCAAAACAGCCTACAAATGGTTTGATTAGTCATATATTGCCAGCAATAGTTATTGGCAATTTTCAGCAATTTGCAATGCAAGTGCATTTCAATATAACGAATGAAAAAATGTATTTTATTTAGGATAGGGTAGGATTAATTTACTTAAATAATGTTAAGATTTATCTTTACTCTTGGAAGGTGCTGCATACTATAGGGCAGTGGCTCTTAAAGCCCCGCTACTAACCTCAGACAACATTTTAAAACTTAAATCATCGGTTTACAAGGCAAAGTAGGAGTGACAGCTGATTTCTACCAATCAAAAGATACAGCTGATTGGTCTCACCTCGGCACAGGACCAGGACTGCAATTGGTGGAAATAATCAAACATGACTTTTTGAATCTCTTTCTGGGTGATACTGGAGGAGGCCTTTAAGTCCAGAGTACTGCTGGTTTTCTATTCTGCCAGGTAGCAATTCCAGTAAAGTACCTGGCAAAATAGAAAACCTCAGTTGGCCCTGAGGACCACTGCTCCTACAGCAGTGGTCTCAACCCTGCTCCTCGGGGTCCAGAGCCCTGCTGGTTTTCTATCCTGCCAGGTAGTTATTGTGTTCACCTGGCAGTCCCTGAGTAGATGGCTAGAATGAAAACCAGCAGGACTCTGGACCCAGGGGACCCGGATTGAGAACCACTGTCTCAAAGATCAATGGCTCAACTGTGATCCCAGTCAGTCATTTCCTGAGGAACAGCACCACCAGTGACCAGCAGCCGGACAGAAAGATCTGCTTTGTCAAGAAGGCCCAACGGGATGTAAAGCCCAACGTCTCACAACCAACTTGAGCCTGTTTATAGACACGAATAAAAGGTATCTTCATATTGTTATATCCCAACGAAAAATAAATGCTATCCCTATAAGCATGTACGTGTGTCTGTGGTAGGAATATTTCATAGTGACCTTAAAGGTATTTGATCTCTTATGGGATCACTATAATGTTACTTATAATATTATTGTAGGGACCTTTCCTGTGATACATGTAGGCTATAGCAACCTTGTAACATTTATAGCATTATTATAGCTGTTTTAAGTTTAATATCAATAATGATGTGAATAATACACACTTACAAATGTTCCCAGTATAATGGCTTTTTGAATGGACCAAGATAGACCCCTGATATTCCCTATGGGATCATTATTGTAGCAAAACTATTTACAAATGTGAGTGGAGAGTTGTGTGTAGCCTAACTGCACCTCAATCCGTGTTCAGATTTGTAAATGTGTAAAAATGCCGTACTGAGTTTTGTGAACGTGTACAGGAATCTGCAAACGTGTTCAGAATCCGAACTGTGTGTAATCAGATTAATGCGTACACAGATCTGTGAATGTGTAGACAAATCTGTAAATGCGTACATTGGAATAATGGCTGAAAAGTATTTTGCTCCAAGAGCTGGAAATACAGACAAGTCATCAATAACAACTCAATTGGCTGTCTCTCCATATATTCCTCTTTACTTGTTAACCATTTCAAAAGTAATGCTATTAGTACTTTACTTATTCCCTGGGAGAAGTAATCTGTTACACTCTCGTTATATTAAAGGTAATACGAGCAATGTTCTGAGCAGCATTTTCGGTTATATTAGTAGAAATTGTCTTTATATCCTGACAGAAATCAATAAATCAGTCCTCTGAAGAAAAAAAATGAAAAAAATCCGGTGTCTGTATCAGCTGTAATACTGTGATAAATACGTCCAATCATTTCATTTGGTCCGAATGAATAATAAATAAATAAATAAATAAATGTATAATAATTTATAATATATAATATATATAATTTATAATAATTTATTATAATTTAAATTAATATATAAATATAAATTTATTATAATTTATAATAATTAAAATAAATAAATGTTAAGGTAAACAAAGAACTTTCAGAATTACTCGTATTACCTTTAATCCCGTTCTCTTCCCCCCTTACTTTTTTTATTTTGCTAATAAAATAAAATAAAACATGTATTGTATTAAATATTGGGGTTCATAATCATTGTCTGAATACAATACAATAGAATGTCAAAATTCTGGTATAATTAATGGTTACCGTTTTACCAATCGTATTACGTAGTTCGCCCAATGGGAGAGGCGAGAAGGGGCTACCTGCTTCCTGCACACCTGACATGCCCCGCCCACTCCAGCAGGGCGACAGAGTTCAGCGGATGTTCACAACAGCCAATATGTGAAACTGTGGGAGTTTCGCAGCGGACGTAATAAGAAACAATACAGCAGCATAACTTTGCCACATCACCGGGGATTTAAACACGATAT
>CABFOP010084189.1:0-11522 GCA_900683385.1 Anoplogaster cornuta | reverse complement strand
CCTATTCTATTCAATATAGGCTAAACAGATATAATTAAATTAAAATGCTAAACTAAAAATGCAATCACTAAATGCAATTACTATAAAATACTCAAAATCAATATCTAAATCTGAATCTAGATAATAAATAGAAAATGGCAGTAACACGCCCCTTGTTAGCAATTAGCAGCATTATGTCCTCCGATTTAATTAAGCTTTTACATAATTGGGTACATAGTGTACCTTGGTATGTGGTGTGATGAGACTGATATTAATGGAGTAAAATGTCTGTTTTTCAGCTTTATAATTATCTTGCAGGTAAACCATAGCTTTAGTTTTGGTTTGGTGTCAGGCTTGTTTTTGTCCATGTACTATTATGCACTGACAGTCTTTCAAAAGGTTCGTGTGCTTGTCAGAAGCGTACTTGTCATGCATAACTTGAAGGGATTAAGCTATGCTAACATTCCAGAAATTCTTAACGTTCAGATATGTTTCTCTTCTCAATGTTTTTGTCAAGCCCATACCGTGCATGACTGAAGTTCAATCATGCATGCAGGGTGTGTAGTAATGGACGTACTGCCAGCTCCCTGCATGTTGCAGGGAATTGTGACAAGCAAGTGAAGTGGTCATTGAGCACTTGGAGTTACGTTTTACCCATGCTTACAACTACACAGTTTAGATTTTACAAGCTAAAAATGAATAGCCATGTTGACTTGTTAGTTTGCATGGGGTGACTTGAATCCTGGGGACTCTGCTACAGAGACATGTAGCCTATCAATAGGGTTATTGATATTGATGAGAATCATGTGACAGCCAGATTAATTACCAAAGTTGTAAAATGTAATGTATAAGTATTGGCATACAGTGAGCTTCAAAAAATTGGGCAATGGCAAAGTTGTGTTTTTGAATCAATATCAAAATCTATGCCTTGCTGATGCTTCAATTTGAGGGTTTTACTTGTATTGGATGAAGAGTTTAAAAAAAATGTCCTTTTGTACACACTTCCCCTGTTTCAAGGTGAGAAAAGTGTCTCCAATCTATAATCGAGATCAATAAGAAGCAACTGGTAAAGGCCAAACTATATTTATAGTTGGCACATAATGATTTGGGGCTGATTTGATACCTTACTGACGCTTGTGTACGACACATTCATCAAATCAGATTTTATTTAGAGTGTTCAGTGCTGAATTCTAATAGAGACACAGTGCTATGCCAAGTAAAGTCAATGTTATATTGGCTAAAAAATAAGATGCGCACTCAACAAATTGAACCTGTCTGTACCTCATCCTCATACTCATCATTTGACACCCAACCCAATACTGACCCAAAGCCAAAACACCAGAGGTTGTGTTACTGCCCAAATATGAATGGAGCTCACTGTATAGCTTGTATACCATGCCACCCTTTAAACTGGTAACTTGCGCCACTACCCATAGTCCTCTGTTGAGGTCTGTTAAGCATTTTCAAAGAAGGACTCAAGAATAGGAAAAAATGTGTTGTGAGTCATGAAGAACACTGTCTTTTGTCTCCTAACTTGATGCTTGAATAATGAGGACCTACTGGATGGAGGAGCCAAACTCACAAGGACCCCACTGCCTGTGTCTGAAGTGCCTTTGGACATTTCTGCACGGACAAACAACATGCGCTGCCCGTGTGCTTTGGGAGACAGCCACCCCACCACAGCTGGGCTGTCAAGAGATTAGATTGAATGGAGTGTATTTCTGTTATTAACTACCTTTGGAGGTTTAGAGTGATGTCACATGGCATACGTGAGCTAATTGGAGGCCTGTCCATAGATGGAAAGGACAAAGGAGCCTTAAATGGAGGCTTCAGTCTCTACCTAAGCAAACAAGCAGAGCTAGCTGTGGAATCATGTGCCATAGACACAGGCTAGTCATCTTAAAGGCAACAAGTCCAGTTTTGTTTTAGTTGTATTTCTTTCTTGCTAAATCACTGCACTGTACCTGTGACTTCCCCAGAACTGTGAGACCATTTGCTCACACCGTTATTGTTCTGTGGTGGCGTTCAGTGATTTAACATTGCAGAGAGTCACATTCTTTCCTGTCCCAATTTGAAAAAGAAGACTTTAGCCAGTGTAGATTTTTGTAAACTATAGAATGTTTTGTTTTGTTTTCATGCCCAGCTTTGTTATTACATTGCATGCAGCTTTTGTATCCTTTACGGTCTGTTAATTTTTCCTACTTTTTTGGATCATTGGATTTGAGGTGTTTGTTTGCCTTCTGAGACAGACTGGTGTTTGTGTGAACGAATGCAGCTCATATTGGGCAGTCAGGAGCTTGTAATTGATAATTGATAATTTTCTGCCACTTTCAATTCATCCTCGTTTGTCCTTTGGCGTCAAAATGAAGCACTTATTTGTCCGTGGCATTATTGCTGCTACTATCCACAATTCTGGTTCGTGGCAAAGAATCTCTGTCCAGGCTGTCATGTAAGAAAGGTTCTTAATAAACATTAGTTAACTGAACTCTGTCTTTTGGCATATTTGCAAACATGAACACAAATATAGTTATATGAATCGGACATATAATAAGAACATTGTGCTCAAGCTGAACTTAAAACATCAATAGAACTCAACTCCAAAATTCAGTATGCTCAAACTGAACTTCATTTTTCTGACTTTCTATGCTTCCCCTTTTTCAATCGACAGTCTTCAATCAAGTAGGTTTAGAAACAGTAGGCTGCTTTTTGTGCAATTACAATTGCACTCAACTGCACCGACTTACACCCCTCCTTTTTTTTCTCCATGAGGAGATTAGGTTTGGCTAATTTGTCAAATGTGATAAGGCATTGGCAATTACAATTACGAACACGTAGTGTAAGCTGAGATTTGTTGTGTATATAAAGTCAGTGGTGAGGGCAGAGTTGTTATTGCTTGCAGGATGGGACAAGCTGCCACGCTGCCTTGTAGGAGAGAGGAGTCTTATGTCACAGAACTGTACGATTGGTATAGGTAAGACTTTATTTTGGAATTTAATCAGAAGAGCTATTATCTCAGTGATGCCATGCCAAATGATTGTTAGAAACCTGGTGAAATCAAAAAGTTAACTAACATGCAGTCCTTACACATGCGAAATTGGACATACTAATTAAGAGTGGGAGATACATTCCCCTTTAGACTTGGAATTGTTAAATGACCCAAGGAATGTACCATAGGACTCAGTGTCATTGTTTTATTTGATGCCTTTTTAATACTGGACTTGGAAGGCTATGAGATCAGGATAGGTTTTATTTTGTTTCCACTACATTACTATTACCTAAACTATTACCATCATTTAATTTGCCCCAAAACATATTTTTGATTCATTTTGCCTCTTTTTTTCTCAGAAATGATTTACTGTCTGAGTAGTAGTTTCAAATTGATAATTGGTGTCCTCAGTCCTATTTTATACCCATGAATAAAGACCACTGATAAGCTTAAGATTGTTGTGCTGCAGTAAAATGCAGTAAAAAATACCCTGGCACTCTTGTGTCAGGGTATTAACCTTCCAGACATGTAATCTCTACATGTTAGGGAAAAGGTTGACCTCAATTCTCTTCTCTTCTTTTTAAGCCATTGACATCTTATTTTTTTAGCTGTAGCATTCTCTGTTTGAGCTGTTTAACCCTCAACTTTTTTGTAATAGAAAGTTTATGAATGAATGTCCAAGTGGACTGATCACACTGCACGAGTTCCGAAGGCATTTCTGCAACGGAACCGTGGGCAATGAGTCGGCTGAGTATGCAGAACAGATATTCCGCACATTGGACAATAATGGGGTAGGCAAAGTATATACCTATGGCATATTTGATGAGCCTAGAGACACTTTTTTTCTACATTACTAACAGTACTAACCTGGCCTATTAAATTCATGATGAATTTCTCCATCCTAAAATCAAAGCAGCTTGGAAAAAAAATTACACTTTTTAAAAAAAAATCACACAAATAAATCAAAATGTTAATAAGGGTGCTTTGCTCCAGGATGGGGTGGTTGATTTCAGGGAGTATGTGATGGCCATCAGCATGCTTATTGAGGGTTCATCTGTGGAGAAGCTGCGCTGGTCATTCAAGCTCTATGACAAAGATGGAGATGGAGCCATCACACGGGAGGAGATGCTGGAGATCATGCAGGTGGTGCATTTTTAAACAATTAGCCCTTAAGAATATTGATGATCAAATATGAAGGTAGTAGATGCTTGATACTGTATGTGATCAGCACAATCAACCTGATATTTACTCATGAGATGGTACTGCAGATGTTGCATTTTTTTCTGTTCAATCAGTGTCGTTTTGTTTCTAGGCTGTTCACAAGATGAGTGTGGCCGCTGCTTTAACCAAGCTCAACCCGCTTACAGCTGAAGAATGTACCAACAGGATATTTGTGAGATTGGATAAAGACAACAATGGTGAGGAAGCATTACAATACAATGATCTCTCCTGATTGCATGAAGCCATGATGTTGTGTACACAAACAACTCCATCTACATGGGGGTTGACTCCTCAGCAGAGATGTTCCTTACGGTCCAGTTTCTTGGTGTCCAACTGAGGTGCAATGCACACAAACACACTCGCTTAACAATGTTATCCTCTTGGTTTTAAGCCATAGGGCACATTTGGTGGGTTGATGCTTTTTTGCCCAATAATGAGACTTAATAAAGGGATCACAAGTCTATTTCTCTGAGAAAATAAACAGGGCTTTAAATTATTTCCCCATATGTGATAACAATAACAATTAGAAATATGGTCCAACACTAGGGTGTTCCCCCCCCTATGGACACAGAAAAAAGAAGGTTCTTAAAAGCTTTTGTGAGGTTAGTGCTTCTACAGTATATAGAACCATTATGACTCAAAGAACCCTCTGATTTGTTCAAATAAAAACTGGATTTTGCATTTTAAAGGGTTCTTGATAGCACCTTAAAGGTTCAATGTAGAACCATTTCATCATGGACACCTTCCTGAAAATGCTCTAAATATCACCAAAACGGGGTCTGCTACAGTGCAAGCCTAAAGAACCATTTTCTGGTACTGTATAGAACCTATTTTGATTAAGAGTGTAAAATCCATTTTCAGTCATGGCAAGTGTTTTTGAATTAGGAAGCCATTATGTACCGGAAGCAAAAACTCAGCAGATAAAACAAATTATGTATGTCAAATGCTAAAATGATTTTTACCCAACCAAGCATACAAGGGATGTCATCCACTTTCATTTCTGTACCATTAAGCGCCCACTTATCAATATTCACTCTTGCCAGTTCAGATGGACTAGAGGTAGAGAAAGAAACAAATGATATCAGTACAAAAGGTCATGTTTATTCACTTCCCATTGCTGTCTACAGATCTATTCACTCCCTGTCCCTGTTTTGTCAATAGCCATCATCAGCCTGGAGGAGTTCATAGAGGGAGCGCTGGATGATGACTGGATCAGGGAGATGCTGGAATGTGACCCCAGCACTGTGAAGGTGGAGAGGCCCCGAAAGAGGGACACTGTGTTAGGGACCCATGGGTAACACTCTACATTGGGTCCAAGATGACGGAGCCATAGATGCTAGGCTTGAAACTGTCAGGAATCAGTGCAACATCACAGCTGGCACCATGACAAAGAATATTGTGGTCTGTTGAGTTAAAATTTCAGTCACTGGTAGACAAAAAAAAAGCACATGGCTAAACAGATTAAAGTTGGTGTAGTATGAAACTTCTAACTTCTGCAGTGTCTTTTGCTCCAGTTTTTCTCTGCTGTTGTCTTTTGCCTTATAATCTGTGTTCCTTCTACTCTGCTGTTTGTGCATGTCCTCTTTAAAGAATAAATCATGACTGTCAGGAGATCTGGAAATTATACTTTTCTTATGTTCAGTTCAGTTCAGTTCACTTACAAACCACTTGATGTCGTCTGTGCTTTGCTCAAAACTGATACGCAGGCACCGAGTAGGCACCTCCCAGACACCGAGGAAATTGCTGCATTCAGGTGATATGGGAAAAGTCGTCGGAAAGACTGAGAAATGTTCATGCGATCAAACTGAACCCAATTTTCTATTGACCTCGCTTTCACTTGACCATATTTTTCACACTTAACAGACGTACACTTAATGACTAATCAGAATGTATAGTTTACAGGAACTCAAACGCTGCAATGTCAACCACAAACAGAAAATGCAGCTAGTAGTTTTAGTCCTACCATTACATTTTAGAGTTGGTAAATTAGTTACATGATGAAAATGTTCGCTTTGGTCGTTTGATTTTAAATTATTATATCACGCGACAGATATTTCCTTGTTGGTGAAAGCAAATCGGAGAAATCGGGGTCCGCCGCCCAACCCCCAACCTCGAGTTCACAAATAATATGGACGAGCTGTTGCTGACGTGAACGGCGCCTTCTAGTGGGACGCTCATCTGTCCCATATTTCCCATGTGCCACGAATGCATCACAAATCCCAGACAGAAAAGTTCCTGTTCCCAAGCCAATCCCGTCTGCAGCAGGGTGGGATGTTCCAGCCGTGACGTCTCAACTTTTCCAGCTTCCCTGTCATTTCGACATCATGGCGTAGGGATGTGGACGGGGGTCGTGGGCACTAGCAGGCGTCGTGGGTTGTAAAACACGGAGAAGTTCGGAAGCAAAGCTACTTGGGAGTCTTTTTTGTAAAGGACAAAAAAAAACATAGATACATATTTAAACTGGAAATTTTAAAAACGATTCGAGCAAAGTTTCGGTAAGTCAGTTACTTTTTTACAGTGGTGTTTTCCCAACACTTTGCCAGAGTTGTCGAAACAAACGGCCGTTGTTCACGCAGTTGTTATAATGCCGTCATTTAACTGCATCGTTGTAGTATCACATTGTAAGGCAACATAGAAATCAGTTACTTCATTTTAACCATTTGTCATAAATCGTTTAGAGAAGTGGTTCCCAAAGTGGGGTCCGGGGACCTCTATGGATCCCTGAGGAGGTTACAGGGGCCCCTAACAAAATGAGCAATAACGTTAGTTCAATTTCACTTCCTAGAAGTTAGCATGACACGAGAATGGATGACTGTTTTGTTCTAAATTTCACTGTTAATCCCCCCACCTACAGTGTAGACAGTTTCTGTCTCACTATTTCTGTACTAAATCATATCTAACAGCAAAAACCTTCCTAGATGGGGCTCCTTAGGACAAAACCTTGTCAAATGGGGGTCTGAAGGCGTGAAAAAGACAGTCTAGTTCAGAGCACTATTTTGCCACAACCCAAATCTCTGCCATACATTTTGGTAATCACAATTGTGCTGCCCGAGGCCACGTATTTCTGCACATACTACACTTAGTTTGGTTTTATGTTTCCTTGAAGTGGTACTGTAACACCTGGCAACCCCACTGCGGGACAAATAAAGGATGATCTTATCTTATCTTAAGCTTGAGTATACTGAATATAATGTTTTCACCCCACAGATAAAACGGTCCAGACTGGAAACAAAGTGGGGTTGTTCAGAATTCATGTCTTGAATGTTAACCGGTATCAAGTTTGATCACCTGGTGCAGTCTTCCTCTTAGTGTGTCTTTTCAAGTGCCTTTCAAATCAAGTAACGGGATAGATGAAACAAAAACAAAAAAACAAATCCTGGATGTTCTTAAGGTAATGACACAGTCGAGTTGCAATTCTCACTAATTTGTGGTTTCTGTCATGAGTGCTACTGCAATATTAGAGGTCGTTCTTTGTCAAACTCATATAGGGAAACTGAGATAACTTGACCTCCTTATAGATAGTAGCATTGCCTCCTTGTGATTCAGGTTGGGGTTTTCCCCCAAAATGTTAATTATGTGAAACATTTTAGGGGAAACCCTTCAGCTCTTCCTGTCAGGGCTTGTTCCCATCTCTGTCTAGCAAGAAAATTTAAGCAATAAATATATCCGTGATATATTTATATTATACTAGTTGACAAGTTGCACCTTTGTTGCAACAATAGACTGGTAGTATTTTATACTGATGTGTGATGCCTGTGTAATCTTGTATGAAATAGCTCAACGCTGCATATCTAAACTTAAAGCAGTGTTGTTTCACTATAGCATCTATGTAATATTCACAGTGTTACATTGCTTTTCACTGAAAAAATGTCAAACATGAAACCAAATCAAGATACAGGCAGTGCAGTCGGGTAATATGATAAGAATGTGTGCTGCTTTCCAACATTAATGGATTGCTGCTGTGATCTTTTGCATGTGTACTGGCAGGTTTAATCACAGTAAGTCTCTGTATGACAAGAACTACATTTCCATCGTTTGTTTCAGTTGCTTTGTTCAGTGTGTTTTGCATTGCATCACCCATTACACAGATGCCTTGTTTTTACTGTAGACAGAGAAAAGGCTCCTTTCTGCTTTGCACCTATGTCTCCCTTTCATATACGCCCTGTTTTTGGGTGGTATAAAATTTGTAATTATATATTATGCCCTCTCACCCAGGTTGGAAATGGCTGCAGGTTATTTCAGAGCTGTGCCCCGTTGGCGGCTGGCGAAATCCTCGACTGTCTGCTCCCAGTGCAACAGCCTGCTAGCTGCACTGCTTCATGCAACTTGGAGACAATAGCATTAACCTTATCACGGGAAATTAAATGAAAATACAGCAGAGACATTCGTAATATTGTTCATAATATGCCCATTTTAAGCTTTTTGTGTATGGCACTTAGCCTTCCATTAAACAGCCAACTTTCATACAGTTAATAGTACACACCAAGATGTCACCAGCTGTGTGAGGTACATTGATGGCATAAAGACAATTACTTTTTCTATTGTTCCCCACAAAATAACGGGTTACTTGTGAGCTGTTGTCATTATATTGTTGCCATTCAGCCTTTTCCAAGGTTTTCCAAGGCAGTACAGAGTAAAATATTCCTTGTGTGAGGTAAAAGTGGATGAGATATGAAAGCCAGAATTAGAGGTTTCAACCAGACTGACATTTCTCTTTTGGAAATGGGGCATGAAGGTAAGGACTGAGTCAAGGCGTGGATGAGTCAAAACAGGGAAAGGGCTATGTGGCTAGACGTGATCTTTCCCCTGATGCTTACAGAAATTCTCAGCAATTCACATTCATTTTGATATTGCATAGATAAACAGTACAGCAGGGCAAACTACCGTATGCTTGTAAATTCCTCACTCCCAGGGCCTTTTCACTCTCTGTGCAACTCGTCTCAACACGGGCTCCTAGCTCCTGGAGCCTGTCCAGTTGCATGGCTGCCATAAACACTTATTTTCTGCAGAGACAAGTGGCCCCGAGGCCTGTTTTTTTCCTTTGTGTGCCAGAGCAGTTTTCTACTGTTGGTCCAGGGAGCAAGGGAGGACAAGTGTTTTTATACCAGGACTAGTCGAACTCTCTCAAGAGTGTGTCTAGTGAGGATGGGGTTTGATGTTGTCCCTGCCCGAAGGGATCAGAGCTGATGGATTTGAAAAGCCATTAGTGAGGTCTACTCTCCTTGTATTCATTTCTCTCTGCATGCATCTGAAAAGAGTATGCAGGCAGGTGTTATTGCAAATGCCGTGTGTGCTGTAGCGTGGCAATGCAATCTTTTCTCATGCTACTCTATAGAAATACCCTGCAAGCATGAACAATAGCCCTCTCAGTATGTTATGGTTGTAGTACTTATAGAAGGGGAGACAGTGAGACTTTGTCAGTGCAATGATGATGGTTGTTCGAGGACTTTTGAGATGTCTGATAGCAAGCTGCACAGATCTAATATACACAGAAAAGTCATGCCGATGCTGCATGACTTTTGATATTCCTGTTAGCTAACAAACAATGAAAACACACATTGGTCCACAGCCTTTGTTTAGTAGAGGCTCGGCACAATTGTTTACGATGACTGAAGTTTTCTACAGTGCAGGCAGAGTCACCCTTTCTCAGCTGGGCTCCTCTCTGTTTACACATGGCTAACATACCCATGGAGGAATTCCAGGGCTTGAGGATGGAGTCCACTTCTCTGTAATTAGGCATACTGAGATTTGTCTGGACCCCTGTACGCAGCCATGCCACAGTGACCGTTTGACCTAGGATGTGGACAGTTTGAAGGGTTCAGATATGATTTCTACATGAGTGTTGAGTGACGAGTAGCAGGTTTCTGAGGAGCACATCTGGTCTGGGCCTTGTGTGTTTGAAGTGTGTTTGTTGAATGCCATGTGTTAACTGTAGCCATATTTGACTTGCCTGTTTGAGGGATGTGTTGAACCGTGTTTGTTAAAATGTCTTGTAGGACTTTATTTCAGTTTGAGTAGCCTGACCCAAACGCTGTCTGTGATATCTTTATCTATGTTTTATAATGGATTGTTGTCTGCTATTGGATCTGTTGTTGCATAGTTGGTAGCCTTGCACTCGTTGTTGTCTCAGCCTATTTCCAATGTATTGTCTACAGCACATTTTATCAGATCTTGAAATAACCAAGGTCTTCCCTGCCGGTGTTTGAGTTTAGTAAGTAAGTAAAACCATAGAAGGCTCAGAGACAAGTATGTTCCAATCATCATTCTTTTTACAAAATATGAACATGAGCTTGCATCAGTGTATGTGCAAATCAGTGTTGTAGTCGAGTCACTAAATCTCGAGGTCGAGATTTAGTGACAGTCAAATTACACATTTGATCATTTGAAATGAATGAAATCGGCTCTCAGGCGCAGCCGCCTCCTCCTTCATTCAGGGTGTGTTACGCATGCATCCATGCAGCTTATAAAGATTGCTGCAATTGGAAAAGGAGGAGGCAGTGAGACAGCCACAGGCAAAGGAGACTCAAAGGGAATTCTCCACAGGGCCTATTACAAAAAAACTAACAAAAACAAAAAAACAGTCTTTATCAATTAACAAGTCGGAGTCCTCATCTCCAACCTCCGAGTCCGAATGCAGTCAAGTCCGAGTCATCAGTGCTCAAGTCCAGTCACGAGTCCCAGGACTCCAGTTGGACAACAATTGTAAAAATATATGAGTACTGATTTTCTTTTGTTTCATATTGTCTTTCTGTCTCATTTGATGCCCATGGATATTGATAACATTAGGTCTTGCACCCCTTTTTTTCACTAAGCATGATACTTTGAGTTTGTTTCAAAATGTTCTCTCCCATAGTCTCTAAACTGACATTTCATGTCTTTAAAGGTAATACGAGCAATGTTCTGAGCAGCATTTTCGGTTATATTAGTAGAAATTGTCTTTATATCCTGAAAAAAAGAAAAAAATCTGGTGTCTGTAGCAGCTGTAATACTGTAATAAATACGTCCAATCATTTCATTCGGTCCGAATGAAATGATTGGACAGACTACGTGTCTGTTAACGTTACCTTCATCTCTAATTAAATGATTAGATGATCCATTTGGCTGCAATGAAATGATTGGCTGCGTACTCGGCCGTTACTTCCTACCAACGTCCATTGCGGTAAACCAGCGTCGAGTAATTAACACTGTTTACCACTGGACTATGGTGGAGAGGACTTCTGTCGCTAAAAAACACTAACCAAGATACAACGGACAAGCAGAGTTCTGGACACCACATTTACAACACTCGGGCTTCACGTCGGTGAACTTCGGTGATATAATTCGTCATTCTTTGGCG